>CABHPR010100102.1:905-15823 GCA_902168415.1 Peromyscus melanophrys
CAGGCCACTTGAATCGGCATGGTCCTTGTGGCATTAAGGCCCTTGGACACCAATATGGCCACAGGTGGCAGCCCAGACCTCTGGCATTGGCATTGACTTCAATAATATTAGGAGACACAGACATCAACACAGGCCTTGGTTATAGTAGGATCATGGACCTAAGCATGGCCATAAGCAGCAGCCCTGGCCCAGAGGACACCATAGTCCCAGCAGCAGCACAGTCCTCGGATGCCAACACAGCCACAGGATGCAGCCTATACCCTGGGCATCCATGTGGCCTTTGGGTGCACCATGGGCCACGGACATCACAGCCCATGCTCCTTTTAATAACCCCAATAAAAATTCGACGTTTAGAGAATTAAACTTTGATCTGCCCTGGGTTCCTTTTCTGGGTCAGTAGAGCTTACCTGTTGCTTGAGTTTTCCTGCCTGGCCCACGGTCAGGACAAATCTCTTTCACCTGCCAGTCCCACAGCCACTCAGACCCAACCAAGTAAACACAGAGACTTATATTGCTTACAAACTGTATGGCCGTGGCAGGCTTCTTGCTAATTGTCCTTATATCTTAAATTAATCCATTTCTATAAATCTATACCTTGCCACATGGCTCGTGGCTTACCGGCATCTTTACATGCTGCTTGTCCTGGCGGCGGCTGGCAGTGACTCCCTCCGCCTTCCTGTTCTTTTTATTCTCCCTGTTAGTCCCGCCTATACTTCCTGCCTAGCCACTGGCCAATCAGTGTTTTATTAGCAACACATTTGCCATACAGAACATCCCACAGCACTTACCTGTTGCTTCTCTCCAGGAAAAGTCTGTCACTCAACAATCTTTCTGGAAAATTCTTCACAAATACCATTTTCACTGGATTGATTTGAATAATCTTGAGTAAACTGTAGAAAGGCCAGGAAATGGGGGTGCTGGGGTGTAGATGCTGGGCCCCTCTGTCTGTTGCCTAGTCTGTCTCCCCCATTTCCTCCTCTATAAAAGAAGGATAAAGCAGTTCTTGCTGTATAGGGTAGCTGCAGGGACTGAATCCTAGCGCAAACGAAACCCACAGAGCAGAGCCTTCTTGGAACTCCTAACTGCCATCTTAAAAAACTCTCTGCCTGCTGATAAACTGCCACAATCCAGCGCTTCCCAGCATGCTGAAGGCCTTCAGCTCGGTCCCACCAAAAACAACAACAAAATTAAATTAAAAGAGCTCTTCTTCGTCCCCAAGTGGGGGACGTGGTATGATGGTAGTGCCCCAGGAGGTAGGGGCAGAAGGATTGAGAGCTGAAGGCCAGTCTGGGTAGTTAGTAAGTTCTGGTTATCCTGGGGTGGCTTGAGAGGCAAGCTGGGGGCAGTGATGGTCCACTTTGTATGGTCCCGAGTGTAGGAAGTTGAGAACGGAGGGTGGAGAGTTCAGGCTATTCTTAGTTCCATCGTGAGGCTAGTCTGGGTTTCAGGAGACACTGTCTCAAAACAAGCCAGCGAACATTAACAAAACCCCCCACTCACTGCGAAGGTGTTTCCACACATTTGTCTGTCTGCTTGTCCTCATGCTTGGGCAGCAAGCGTATTACTGACTTTGACCTTTGGATCTTTCCTCTACCTCCCACATGCTAGGATTACAGAATGGGCCCATATGCCTGGTTTACAGTGCTGGGGACTGAACTTGGGGCTTTCTGTGTGCTAGGCAAGCACTTTGCCAGTTCAGCCATGTCCCCAGGAGTTCATCCATTTACTAGAAAGTTTGGTGACTGTTTACTCACCAAACCCATAAAGACTCAGGAATATGGAGCAAAGCATATGCCCTGTCCTCACCAGGAGGAATTTGAGGTGTAGACATGGAGGAGACAATGCACTTTCTAACCCAACAGTGCCTAATGAATACAAGTTCCTAGCAAATGGTGTTAGAAAAACTCCCAGGGTTATCAGCAAGGTCATGGGGAGATGAACCTCTGCAGAGGTTCCTGATGCCCCATCATCCTCTGCATCAGATGCCCCATGATACTTTATCCTGTTGAACTTTGATGGTCCCATCAGCAGATGCAATGCTACCAGCATCTCAATTTATTCTCCTGGGTTTCTGTAAGCCACAGACACATGAAGAAAGCCATTCCCTCACCTGCTACCCCCGGTGCCCAAATCTGACTGCACCCCACACCATATCCCACCTGTTGCTTTTTCTGCCACAGTACCTGAGTCAGGGCCCTTAAATTCTTTAATATCTCATGTTGTGACCCACAACCATAAAAATATTTTTGTCGCTGCTTCATAACTATAATTTTGCTTATTGTTATGCATTGTAATGTAAATATCTAGTATGCGGGGTATCAAAAATGCAACCCCAAAGGGGTCGCGACCCACAGGTTGAGAATTGCTGCCTTAGCCTGGGTCTATAATTATGGGATTTTGACCGTTAATATTCAGAGTTATTATCGAAAGGTGAGTACTGACTCATCACTTTGAGGACTTTTTAGTGCTTGGTGTTTTCCTATGTCTCATTTGTTTAAGCAGTGTTCTGGTAGAAAGGGGTAGCTGGAGAGAGGAACCACGGATGCACAGGGTTATTTTAATAAAATTGCATCACCTCTCTGAACTTTTATTTCCACAGGGGTACAGAGAACTGATCAGAGTCAAGGTACTAAGTTCCTGGCAGATTCCATGGTCTTCACTTCTGGTACTCCTGGAATGTTGTCGGAGGGCCTCCTGATGGGCATAGTCATAGTCATCTCCCCATCCCTGTAGCAAAATACCTGACTCAGCCTGCTGATGAAGGAAAGAGAGGCTCATTCGGCTCACAGTTCTGGAGGCTTTAGTGCAAGGGCTTCACACGAGAATTTCCACAGTAGTCATGGGAGTAACCTCAGCATGAACACTGAGTCCCAGAAACCAGTAAACAGGGGGAGCAGAAGGGCAATGCCCTATAACCCCTCCTGAGAGCGTGTCCTCAATAATTTAGGACTTTCCCATAAGGTCCCACCTCTTAAATGTCTATAGCACCCCCTGATACCACCTCCATGGGGACCAAGCCATTACAGCCTTGACAGACTGTGGGGAGGCTCAGTTAAACCTCAGCCAGACCATGGTGACAATACAGAGAAATTTGTTGTAAAGGGAACATGCAGAGGGGCTGGGGTTACAAGTTATGTGGGATAATACCGAAGGCCTAGTTCCTTGTTCGTTCCCCACATAAGAAAGGGAAGCAGCACAGCTCTTTTATTAATACAGGAGGTAAGACCTGCTCCCCAGCTGAGTGAGAGAGGCAACATGGCTCTTTTCTGCAGGAGGTGTTACTATTCAATTCACTATGGCCTATTTACAGAATATCCAAAGTCTATGCTGAAATGTTCAAGTCTAGACCATGATATTTGATTTTTTTTTTTAAATAGAGGGGTCAGAACTCAACCTCCAAGGTCTTTCTTCATGCACCATCCACCTTGTTTTTGGAGACATGGTCTCTCACTGGCCCGTGACTCACGATTAAGCTATTATAGATAGATGGATAGATAGATAGATAGATAGATAGATAGATAGATAGATAGATAGATAGATTATATATATTTATATTTAGAAAAAGGCAGGTCTCCCATGGCTATCAAGCAAACATGGCATATCAAGTTGCAGTAAGACTAGGAGCCTCCCTGCAATTGAGGGATTCTTAACTATAAAACAACATGTTGTTTCATAAGCCAGCGGGGAGAACATTATGCGTCTTTTCAGATAGCCTTTCCGACAGGTTACAGCCACAAGGGTTCTTGTAGCTGCTTAGTGAACAGATGGAATGGAGAAGAAGTGTCCCATTGTTACATTTGGTCAACAGCTCTGAGTAGCCACACTCCAGGGCTACAGCATCTAGCCGCCTCCCTACCATCTGCCTTGGTGGTCATTTACATTACAGGTCCAGCTCTCAAGTGAAATCTTTTCAGTTTTTGTGGAAAGCTGGGGGAGAGAGGTGGGTGTAGCTAGAGTTTTCCTGCCTGGCCCACAGTCAGGACAAATCTCTGTTACCCGCCAGTCCCACAGCCGCTCAGACCCAACCAAGTAAACACAGAGACTTATATTGCTTACAAACTGTATGGCCGTGGCAGGCTTCTTGCTAACTGTTCTTATATCTTAAATTAATCCATTTCTATAAATCTATACCTTGCCACATGGCTTGTGGCTTACCGGCATCTTTACATGCTGTTTGTCATGGTGGCGGCTGGCAGTGACTCCTCAGCCTTCCACTTCCCAGAATTCTCTCCTCCTTGTCCCGCCTATACTTCTTCCTGCCTGACCACTGGCCAATCAGTGTTTTATTCATTGACCAATAAGCAACATGTTTGACATACAGACCATCCCACAGCAGGTGGGGGCGGGGGGAGGATCAGATGCATGTGAGCAAAATCGAAGAAAGTCAAAACTAGGAGCTGCATCTCAAACTCACGAAGGTGATCTCTTGTCTTGTTCAATGAGCTTGTGCTACGAGACTAGATTGTTCACAGTTTCCCATTATCCTCTAATTTCTCACTCCCAAGCCCCTATCATACTGTTGCCTAAAATCAATCTAATAGAATTCCCAGATGGACTGCAGAGAATTCTTAAATCCTGATTTCTGTGAGCAGAGAAGATAAAGATGAAAATGAAATGTATGGGCAGCAATGTATCCACGTGGAGAAGACTAATTGACATTTTGTTTTGGTGCCTTTAACTATTGGATCTTAACTGTGGTCCAAGGGAGGCCCCTGCTGGTGGGACTGGGAGCAACCGAAATCCAGGAAGCTTTACCGGGTCCAGCTACCATTCTCCTCTGCCAAATGTCATCAATTCCTGAAGGAAGACTCGTTCACAATGGTCTGTCGGACGTCTGTGATCTCAGCCCTAGAGCCGTCTTTTGGGAGCACATGACTAAATCCTTGTCCTGAGGTTTCCATGGCTAACCAGGTGGGCTTCCCACACTCACTCAGTAAAGCAGGTATTACCTGCTCCTGTTCTGTGAACCCTGTGAAGAGCTGGGGTTGGAGGACTTGAGAGGCTGTGTGTGCACTGGGGCTCACCTCACCTCAGTTTTCTGACTGTTAGCGGCATATGCAGAGTTTTAAAGCTTCACGGAAAGGAACTGAAGTAGATTTATATGCAGAACCAATGTTCCATTAATGCTGCTTTATTAACATGTTAGCCTACTGATGACTTTATGTGTAGGTCTGTGTGGAAGACAAGCAGCTCTGCCTGAGAGACTGGGGGAAGAAGACCTGCCCAGTGACACATGGGTGACCTTTCAGCCAAAGAGGCAGATGGTAACCAGAGATGTGATGGGGGCACACTCTGACCCTCAGTCTGGGGAAGAAGGAAACCCTTCCTACTAAAATCTAGGTTTTATTCAGTGCTTGGGATCAAACGTATGTCCTTCCGCTCACTAGACAAATGCTCTACACAGAGATATACTCTGGCATTTGACTTTAATTTCCTCAATTCTCTATGAAATGAAGTTCACCTAGGTTCATCTTATAAGGCTGTGTTAAATCTTAGCATCTCACCTCTCTCTGGGACCAACTATAGAGCTGGAGGTCAAATTTAAAGTTCCCAAGGAAGGGATTGTTGTATAGATGTCGGAAGCAAGAAAACCACACTTGCATACATACGCATGCACGCACATATACACGGAGATATATGCACACAAGGACACAGTCATATATGCAAATAACGACACACACACACCACACACACACACACACACACACACACACACACACACACACTTGAAATTCAAGAAGGGTGTCTGTCATCCTCTTCATTCCTGGGGAAACAAACTTATCCCCTACATAGCCAGCAAGATTCACCAGAGCCCTTCGAAGCCAGCCCCGGAGTTGGCATGGAGTGAGAGCCACAGGATTTACACTACAGTCCTGCGGGCCTCCCTTTCCTTTCCTTAATGTGTCATACTGCTTGTTATTCCTGGAAGTGAATTTACACCAAAAAACTGGAAAGAAGTTCCCAGCGTAGATTGCTGCATGTGCCATTGAGGTACTTAGTAAATGCATAAGTAACACTTTCCTGGGCTACCCACAGCCTGCTTTCTGTGCATAATCCCTTGGTCCTCAGAGGATCTCTTTCACTTTTGTCTCCACGGGCACCCAGCACTACTTACTTGTCTGTTCAGAGACTGGATCCACCGGCGGGTTCGTGTCTTCTCTGAACTGTCTCAGGAGGCACCTTCACACCAGCTGGGAAAACTTGCTGAGCTGATGTCCACGGGAAATCAGGCTGTATCTAATGAGGCTTTTGCTGTGTAAAACCTAAACAACTGAACAACACTAATGCTCCCCCCGACAGCCGTGTGTGCGTGTGTGTGTGTGTGTGTGTGTGTGTGTGTGTGTGTGTGTGTGTGTGTTTCTCTCCCTCCCTCACTTTTCTCGTTTTCAATGATTGTAACTTAGATGGCTCCAAAGTACCAGAGATTTGGGTTCTAGGTCGAATTAAGGAAATTCTTAATCTTTTCTCTTTCCTCAAACTTGCCATTTCTGATTTTTCAGTTCATTCATTTGTGGGTTTGTTTTTGTTTTTGTTTGCTTGTTTGTTTTGAGACATGGCATCACTGGGTAGCCCTGACTAGCCTGGAATTCACCATGTAGACCAATCTGGCCTTGAGCTAATAGAGATCCTGCCACCTGCCCCTGCCTCCTGAGTGCTGGCATTAAAGGCATATACCACCATGCCCAGCTTTTCATTTCTGAAGGAAAGGACACTGGATTCCCCCAATGTAAGCTTGACTACCACCTGAAACCTTTTTCAAGACTCAAGGAACCCGCCAATGACTGTTTGGAGCCCATTATGCTGATCGCAGGGCTCTGTTGAATGCTTCCTAGGAAGCAGGTGTCCAGAAACAACCCTGCCTGAGACACACACCAGCTGACGGTCCCTCTGACTTCCCCACCACCTTTCTCAGCCTAGACTCATGAAGTTAAGATGAAGTTCTGGCGAGAGTGTGTAACTAGGTGTGACAGTGCCCACTCCAGGTGAGGCCTATGGGCCACTCTTGCCCCTTCCATGTGAGCAGATAGATGGGACTCTGGGCAAAGTGATCCCTAAGGTACCACCTGGGGCTCTGTTGGATAAAGTCTACGACTTTTTCCCCATTTTCATTTTGCATAATTTTTTAAAAGTCTTAAAATTGTATTAGTTCTTTTAGAATTTCATACAGTGTGTTTTGATCAGACTTATCCCCACAGTCACCCAACTTTCTGTCCCCCTGCCACAACAAGATGCATTTGTGGTGTCCAAACGTTCTTGGACGTGTAACCTCCCACTGGAGCATGGCTGGTGGACCAGGGGCTAGACTCTTGCAGAAATCTGATTCTCCCTGTCCCAGCATCTAACAGTTGACCAGAGCGCTGTGACCAGGAGTGGGACTTAGTACCCGACTCTCATCTTCATCCTGGGCTTTGGTCTGGTGTGTGGTTGCACAGGTCTCGTGCATGCTTTGACAACCACTGTGAGATCTTTGAAGGCTTGAAAACCTTAGAGCCACTGAGAGCTGCAGTGTGGTCACAGGGATGCCTCCACCTGTCAGCTTCAGGGTGACCTTCACAGTCATGATGACACAGCAAAGCAACCACAATCACCATGTATTGGGAAGTTAATCACAAAATTCCTGTTAATGGTATCTGGTGACAGGGCCTTGGGGAGGTGGTTAGGATTAGGTGATATTCTGAGGGGGAGGCCCCATGATGGTATTAATGACTTTTTAAGAAGAGAAGGCCTGAAATGACTTAGCAGGTCAAAGTTCATGTCATGCTAATCTGACAAGTTGAGTTTAATTCCTGAAATACACAGTAAAAAAAAAGAGAACTGACTTCCCAAAGTCATCCTCTAACCTCTACAAGCACATTACAGTGCATGTGTATACACGCATACACACACACACACACACACACACACACACACACACACACACACACCGTGGACATAATAATAAATAAGAATATTTTACAAGGAGAAGAGAGGCGTAAGTTGGCATGCTGTTCTGCCTCTCCATGGAATTCCCTGTTGTGTTATGAAACAGCTAAAAGGACTTCTCTTGTCCAATCTTGGAATCCCCAATCTCTGTTGCTATTAAAAAATACATTTTTCTTTATAATTTAGTCTCTGGTATTTTATTATAGCAACACAGAGTTTTTTTTGCTATTAAAGCTCGGCCTCTCAAAAGCTATGCTGGGCAGTCAGCAAGCTGGAAAGAGTACTTGCAATCCTTAGTATGTTAGCATAACTGATGCCCATCCTCTGGCAGAGTCTTCAATTGGAAGAGCAACAAAGAACACCCTAGTCTAGGTCCCTCGTCACTCAAAGGAGAAAACTGAAGTCCGGATGAGTGAAGGGAGCTTTGATCCCTTGCTGAGAATATTGCCTTCTCCTGTGGCGCCCACCCGGTGGCTGAAGTGCATGCTGTCTTCGTGGAGTAAATCTCAGGTTCTGATCTCTCACTGTAGGATTTTAGCTTCATAGGCACAGCCTGCTCCTGTTCTGGGGAGCCCGCCAGAGATGACCACTCAGACACAATTTATAGCCAACTGAAAGTCTTTATTACAGCTGGCTGAGACTATACCCAGGTATTTGGGACCCAACTGTAGCCCTGAGTTTTTAGGGTTAGGGGTTTTTAAAGGCAAAACTCACATCTTGGTATTTTAGTCTGCAATTGCAGAGGCAGGTTTTGTTTAATCAAACAGTTTAATAAAAGCTGAGCTAAGTGGGTGGGTGTAGGGGAGGTCTGCACAAGCAGGCAGTTTAACGGAAGTTAAGTTTGCTGGAGCATCTTGACCTCAGGTTCCTAGAATAGTGTTAGGTAATTTTCCATGACATTCTACATCAAGGAGATCAAATTTCTCGTTAAACCTAAAATGGTCTCAGCAAGAATATAAGATGAAGGGACCTCTGCACCGTACTGAGGAAAGAGTTAGTGGGCTCTGCATGGCTGTCTTCACACCCACTCAGACTTTTTGGTTCTCAGGTGGGGGGCGCTGCCGGAGGTAGCCAGCCTACCAGGAGCCCGAGGCTGGCTTGCCGAACAGTGCCTGGCCAGGTGGCTCTGGGTGACCAAGGGGAGCTCACCCGACTGAGTGTTTTTGCCCCCTAGGTCCAGAGAAGAGTCTCTGTGGGATCTGAACTCACGCTCTGTGTGAGCCACAGCTAACCTGTCGCCCGCTGAGGAAGTGGCCTCACTATCATCTTGGTCTGAATGCCCCGCCCGCCCTGACACACTGGCCTGACCAATGTGGCTGTCACCGCCCTGCCCTGCTGTCCACACACTGGGGAACTCAGGCACACCCTGCTCCTCCTGCCCGCCCCCACGGTCCACTTGACCATGGCTCTGACAGCCCTGGGGGTCCTGTAAGAGACCAGGGGGAAGTGTGGGGACTTCGCAGACCGGTCTGGCCTCGCCCTTCACCCCCTGAGTGGTTCCCCGTGTCCTCCGCAGGCTGCAAATCAGGTCGGCCAAACTGAGTAGGAAGGACAGCGCGCTCACGGCCCACACGAACAGCATCAGGAGGGACTTCTCCGTGGGCCGCGACACGTAGCAGTCCACAGCCCCTGAGCAGGGCACGCGCGAGCAAGAAACTCGGTTGGGCACAAAGAAGCCGAAGAGCAAGTAGTGCAGGGAAGCCAGCCCAGCCTCGAGCAGCGTGCGCAGCAGCAGGTGCACCAGGTAGGCGGCAGACAGGTCTGGCACCCGGGGCCTGCAGGCTCCCTCCGCAGCCAGCTTCGCGCCGCGGTGCAGGGCGTAGGCTCCAAAGACTGCCGAAGGCAGGAGCAGCACCAGGCTCTGCACCAGCCAGAACCGCAGCGGCGACACTGGAGAGAAGAGGTCGTAGCAAACGTTGGCACATCCTGGCTGCAGGGTGTTGCAAACAAACCTCTCCTGTTCGTCTTGGTAGATAGGGGACCCTGCCAAGACCACCACCAGCATCCTCAGAAGGACCGCCACAACCAGCCAGAGCATGCCTAGGCGAGAACAAGTGTCCAAGGATCAGTGTCCAAGGTACGGCAGGCTGCCTCCACACAGCAGCTTAACTACTACACCCTGGGAAGTCAGTAGCACTCAGAGCAATAGGGGCAACTATTTCACTCACACACTCAGAGCAATAGGGGCAACTATTTCACACATACACACACACACACACACACACACACACACACACACGCACGCACGCACGCACGCACGCACGCACGCGCACACGCACACGCACACGCACACCTGCAGTAGCAAGGATCGAAACCAGAACCTGTTGCATGCATGCTATGCTAGGAAAGTACTCTACCACTGAGCCCACCACCCCTTTAGGGTGATTACTTCCTAAGCCTTTGCTGTACCAGGAACGGCCCTGAAATTATTTGTAAGATATTTCCAGTGAGCAGATCTGTAAAGTGCATCACGGGCTAACGATGCCTTTGCATGGCCTGGACTGAAAGATCCAGAGAGCATTTTGGCTGAGCAAATCTATGATGTGATTCAATCTCACCTTTCTTAGGGACTAAGCTTTTTAAAGGACCTTAGCATATTGCCTTCATCGTGCTGAGCAAACCAAAGCCGGTAATTTCACTGTCTCCCTTATTTATGACCCCAGCCTATAGGGTCCCTATCATCATAGGGCTGTAGTTACTGTGACTCTGGGTGCTTGAAATTAAATTTCTTTAAGAATGTTCCCTTTTCTCCTATTTCTAGATTCCTTTCCCCTTAGCCCAGCTAATGACATTAACAAAAACTGTGAACAAAGAGAAGAAGAAAAAAGAAACAACCCTATCGTTTATAAAGTCAGCCAAGCTCAGAGAGAAGCATCAGTAAGTGATGAAGTCATGGATTTAACCTTTCATTACCAGGTTTATTTATTCAAATTCTACAAAATAAGAGTGAAAAAAAACTATCAACCTCACATCAGGCAAATCTTAACCTTTTCTCCACCCTCTTTTCAGATGCCCAAGCCTCTCTGAAACTGACTCATTTGGATCAATCTCAGGTATCTTTACTATTAGCTTGTTAAAAGAATAGCTAGGGCTGTATATGATTAAGCAAGACTGCAACCCAGCACTTGGAAAGCTCAAGGCCAGCCTGAGCTATATAGCAAACTGGGGAATGAATGAATATGTCATTAGGGGCAGGGGACATAGCTCACCTTGCCTCAGTGTATCAGCACCTCATGACTGAGGCCCCGAGCTCTATCCCCAAGACTATAAACACTAAATTAAACTTGGGATCTGTGTTAGAGTACTTAAGAGAAATCAGTCATATTTATAACATAATCTTCAGAGATAAAACCTAAAAGGTAGATGAGGAGACACAACAGAAGCATTACTTTCTCATTTATTCCACCCGATTCTGCCTTCAAATTCAGAACCCAAATGCTGAGAAAACAGACCTTGCCTGATACCAATGCTGCCCCCACCCCCCATATACACATCCTCCCATGTTGATGGGTGCAAGGTATGACCCCAGTGAAGTTTGTCAGGGTTCCCACGCCACCACGATACGCTGGCCTTTCTTTTGGAAGTGGGTCAGACACACTGAATTGGGATAAACTTTTGAAAAGGACTCAATTTGAATATGGCAATGAGACCAGAACAAGATTTGGGGTCCCCCCCCCCCGCCAAGACTCACCCACAATGGTCATGTTGCAGTTTACGGTGATAATGAGGAACCCCAACAAGTCCAAGTTCTCCATGCTGGCAGAAAGCCACAGGCCTGGGCTGCTGGAGGGTTGAGAGGTCTGTGTACCCCAAGGATGTTTTAAAAAAAAAATCAATAAATTTTTTCTACATCAGACTTCAAGGTGAGTGCCAAGCTGTGGAAATAAAGATGTGCTCCCAGGCCTGGCAGGTCAGGTCTCCTGTCTCCACACTGAGACAGCCTTATGCGGCTGGCCAGTGAGACACTCCAGACAACTGTGGGGCTCGGAAGCAGGAGTCGTCTCTCTGTGTGGCTATTCTTACCCTCCCAGGACATTCCAGGCTGGTAGCTGTGCTTACATGTCTCCATCAGGAGAGCTAGGCACTTTGGGGTGGAATGGAGACAGCTACTTTTAACCCGAGAAAGAAAACTTCTATTAATTAGCCAATCAACTTTTTCTACATGGGAGCTGGGAAGATGGCTCAGTTGGTGAAACATTTCCCACATGAGCATGAGGACCTGAGCGCAAACCCCAGCACCCACATAAAATGCCAAGCATGGTGGTGCATGCTTTTAATCTAAGTGTGCAGACACAAGAGCTCACTGGCTGACATGACTCACTGAATTGGTGAGCCCCACGTCCTAAGGAGAGATGCTGCCTCAAAAATCAAGGTGAACAGCACCCGAGTATGGCACCCAAGGTTGATGTCTGTGGTAGTTTGGCTAGTACTAGCCCCCATAGGCTCGTAGGTTTTAAATATTTGGTCCCCGGTTGGTGGAACTGTTTGGGAAGGATTAGGCAGTGTGGTCTTGTTGGAGGAGGTGTGTCACCGGGGGAGGGTAGGCTTTGAGGTTTCAAAAGTCTTTTCCATCCCCCATTAGTTCTCTGTCTCTGCCTCCTGCTTGTGGATCAGAATGTAAGCTCTCAGCTATGACTCCAGCACCATGCCTGCCTGCCTGCCTGCCGCCATGCTTCTTGACATGATGGTCATAGACTCTAACCCTCTGGAACTGTGAGCCCCCAATTAAACACCTTCTTTTATAAGTTTCCTTAGTCATAGTGTTTCATCATGACAATGGGAAAGACAATGTCTGACATCCATATGCATACACACATGTGCACGCATTTGTACATACATTGCACTTATGTACACATGAGCACACAAAACCATTTCCTCCTTCAAAACATGTCCACAGCCACTTGTGAAGGAAGTCCTAAAATGTTCATTTTGCCCTTTCCACAGAGCATAACCATCACCACCACTACCCCACAGCCCACAAAGATCTTGACCTTATTGCTAATTCCTGCATCACTGAGGTAAGCACAGACCTGCACCTCAGTGTGGATGCCAGGTCTAAACTATGACTTGGGAAGTCTTCATTGACAGAACTCCAGCAGTCCCCTACCTGCCAGAGAAGTCACTGTATCTCTCCCCACAGCCTCATCCTGAAATGAGAAGACTCAGTTCATATATATGTGTGGTGTGTGTGTGTGTGTGTGTGTGTGTGTGTGTGTGTGTGTGTGTGTGTATGTATGTATATATATGTATATATAGATTATATAGATATCATATGTATTATATATTATATTATATATATAGTCCCACAGTGCAAGTATCAAGGAATCAAGAATGTCTTTTTGTCCACACAGGCTACTCTTGATGGTGTTTTTAAAATAGAAAAACCCCAAAAATAATTATTGAGATTTTCTGTGGGACAGAGCTGAGGTTCCAGCTCCCCAGAGAGCAAAAATGCCTCTAGTTGTAGAGAGAAAAAAAGACAGTGAAGACAAACATGGACTTGGAGGAGAAAAAAGCAAAAGGGTCGAGGGTGAATGAGAGGCGGGCTGGCTGCTTAGAAGGCAGTGCAGAAGGAGAAACTGTAGCAGAGTGTTTTAAGGTGTGTTACTTTTGTTTATGTAGCATTTGTTTAACTCTGTAAAGCTGTGTTACTGTGCCTGTCTAAAACATCTGATGGTCTAATAAAAAACTGGCCAATAGCAAGGCAGGAGAAGGGATAGGAGGAACTGGCGGGCAGAGAGAGTGTATAGAGGGAGAAATCTGGGAGGAGAAGAAAGCTAGTAGCCAGAGAAGGAGGAGGACATCAGGGGCCAGCCACCCAGCCTGCCATGGAAGTAAGAGTAAGATTTACAAAAGAAAGAGAATGGAAAAGCCCAGAGGCAAAAGGTAGATGGGATAAGTTAAGTTAAGGAAAGCTGGCTAGAAACTAAGCCAAAATAAGGCCGGGCATTCATAAGTATGAATACGTCTCCGTGAGTGATTTACTGGGGAGCTGGGTGGCGGGGCCCCCAAAAGAGCCAAAAAACAACCAACAACAAGAACAGGGCTGAGAAGCCAGGAAGCAGGCTGAGGGGGCCTTCCATCAAGACCTCATGATGCTTGACAGTTTAACTATGTTTTTCACGCCCCCAATCACATTTTCACAGGATAGCTGCTTTGAGAAGATGATACATTTTTCACATCTGTGATTTGAGGATAATGAATCTCAATTAAGGGCCAAGAATAAGAGATAATATAAATAAGTTTCTAGAATATTATTTGGCCTATAGGAGGCTCTTAAAAAATAAATGCAGTCATTAGATCATAATGGAATAAAACCAAACATCAACAGCCAGAAAAAAACTACAGAAAAATATCCAAACACAAAGAAAATGAACAAATCACTTTTGAATCACCAGTGGGTTACTGAATAAATGGGGAGTGAAATTTAAAAATGGACAAATTTATAGTGGTTATGGCCTCTACAGTTGCCACAAACATTGACTTTATGAATGGGGACTGCTTGAGGGAAATGCGGGGCTCTGGATTAGCCAGCATCCATTTACAGTAACAGATACCCAACATAACTTTGAAGGGAAGGTTTCTAACACATGGTCTCCATCCATGGTCACCTGGTCCTCTTGCTTGGGGCCAGTAGTAGCATAATATTTCACAGCGGGAGCATGTGGTAGGGGAGACTGCTCATCTTGTAGTAGCCAAGAAGCAGAGAAAGAGGGAAACAAGAGTCCAAGACTTCACTATCACCCCAAGCATACCCTCAATGACCTAACTTCCTCCCACTAGACTCCATCTCCTAAAAGTTCTATTATCTGCCAATAGCACCATAGACAAATAACCAAGCCAATAACACTTGGGTGAGTCTTTGAGGGAATTTCGGGTTAAACTAAAGCTGGTTCCTGTTAACCCCTGGTTGTAACATTTCTTCCACCAAAATGTTTTGTGTGTGTTTTATTGGCACACACACACACACACACACACACACACACACACACACA
>CABHPR010100103.1:907-12650 GCA_902168415.1 Peromyscus melanophrys
CCCCTTCTCCCTCTCATTTACTCACTCAGTGCTCACACACTCATTCAGCATTTCCCTTTATTTTGTGTTTTCTCCCTCCCCTTTCCTTCCTGCCCCCCCCCCCCCCCACCTTCCTGTTTTCCTTCCTTCTCAATGCTAGGCAGGTGCTGTGCTGCTAAATTATGTCCCCATACTAATTTCTCAGTAACTTGTACCCGCTGAGCCCCTACTTTGTTCTGCCGGTGTGTTAAAGGCTTTATGTGTGCTCACCTGAGTTCTCCCTGGTTTTCAAAGTAGGTTTCAGGAATTTGTTAAGCAAGGGGAATGTTTCATTTTCAGCATCAGTTCATGGGTTCTCAGCTATCCAGTGAAGACTTTGGGTTGAGTGCCACTGGTAGTCTTTCCCTGGGGCCTCCTAAAAGTCCTGACCTGTGCACAGGACCAGTGACACTGAGGAACTGGTCCCAGTTATTTTCTGAGAACATTGTGTAATGGAATCAGTAGGAGGTCACACACCTGGTGTATGTCTGTGTGCTAGTGTGTTGTGAATTCTAGTGGTGTGTGTTTCAGAACTGACTGTAGATGAGATATATTTTCATTTCTTATTCCTTTATATTTTGTGTACTATCTGAATATAGGTGTATGTTTTAATTTGCCCAATGATTATTTACTATAAAAAAACCCAATAAGATGTTTCTGTTTTGTTGCTGTTGAAAATTAAAGGTCTTTCCAGACAGCCTGTGTGTGGGACAGGGGTGCAAGGTCCATAAGGATGCTGATGATAGCCAGCCATCTGAAGTTGCCATTTTAATTAATTAACTAATTAATTAATATTTAATTTTATGTGTATGAACATTTTGCCTGCATGTATGTGTGTGTACAGTGTGTGTGCCTGGTGCCCATGGAAGCAGAAGAGGGCATTAGATTCCCTGGAACTGGAGTGATGGACGGTTGAGAGCTACTATATGGGTGCTAGGACCCAAACCTGGGACCTCTGCAAGAGCAACAAGTACTCTTAACCACTGAACTTTCTCTCCAGCCCAAAGTTTTCATTTTAAAAAATGCACTAGGGGGTTGGGGAAATGGCTCAGTGGACAGTGTTAAGCAGGTGAATGCCAGGTGGGTGTGGTATCCCACCTGTGAGTCAAATGTTTGTAAGATACTGGATGGGGGATCCCTGGAGCAAGCTGACTAGTCAGACCAGCGTATTGATGAAGCTCTGAATTCAATAGAGACATTGCCTCAACAGATAATGTGGAGAGCAATTAAAGACGACTCCTGACTTCAGCCATAGCTCTCCACATGCTCGTGTACACACATACATCCAAACACAAAGACATATGTAAAAAATAGAATTGTCCCCAGCCTTTATCATCTTCTTCACTAACTACCACTTCTTAGGTGTCCCTTCAGGGACTAGCATCTGTCTAGGTTCCAGGAGCACAGGACAGAACAGAAATGTTCATCAGCTGGATGTTGTGGTTTACATCTGTAATCCCAGCACTTAGGAAGTGGAGGCAGGAGGATCCAGGTCATCTTATGCTGCATAGTGAGTTCAAGTCCTTTCCTCCCCACTGTTCCAAAAAGACACTTATTTTCTTGTCCCTCTAGCCATCTCTGCTAGCCTTAGGGCCTTGTTCTTTCTGCTTTCCCTGCTCAGACCTGCTTCCTTGACATCTGCATAACTGGCTCCTCCCCAGGCCTACCCCTGACCAAACCCCTTCTAAATAAAGTAGACACACTTCCTTTGCTCTCTCACAATCACACTGCCCTCTATTCCTACACCTTACAGAACATAAACATATATTCCCTTTATTATTTATGGTCATTTATTTCCTGTTCTGTAAGCTCCTCTGAGTCCTTGCATCCTAGCTCGCTGCTCTGTGCAGCCTGGGCCTTAAGACTTTGGTAGCTACTGTGTGTGATGTATCTTCATTGTCCCAGTCCCAGGGAAGATGTGATTCCTGGTTCTGTCCCCAGGGTGCTGGGCTTTAATGTTCCTAGGGGAAATGGGTGACAGTTGGTACTTGAATGTACCTCTCCAGGTGATCTGCAGGTAAGTGGGCTGGGTTGAGCAGTGGGTTGCTGCTGCCCACTAAGTGACCTTCTGACCTTTTCCCTGATTATTAGTGGAGAGTTAGAGTGGAGACCACCTTGTCTCTGGATAGCAGAGCACCATGAGCCCTGAGTTCCCTGGCTATCTTTGCTTGCCTGGCCCTCTGTCAGGGCCTGGCTGATGGTACTGCTGGTGGTAGGACAGGAGCAGAGGAGGTCTGGAGGTGAGTCTAGAGCAATGGTTCTCAACCTTCCTAATACTGCAACCCTTTAATACAGTTTCTCATGTTGTGATAACCCTCACCCATAAAATTATTTTCATTGCTACTTTATAACTGTAATTTTGCTACTATTATGAATCATAATGTAAATATTTTTGGAGATAGATGTTTGCCAAAGGGGTCGAGACCCACAGGTTGAGAACTATTGGCTTAGAGGCTGATAGGATTTCTTCCCCCAGGTGGTGCAGCTGAAGGCTGTGTTCCCACACGGTGCAGGGTTTGTGCTGGCCTTCGAGTTCATGCTGTCGGACCTGGCAGAGGTGGTGCGCCATGCCCAGAGGCCACTGGCCCCGGCACAGGTCAAGAGCTACCTGCAGATGCTGCTCAAAGGTGTTGCGTTCTGCCACGCCAACAACATTGTGCATCGGGTCAGTACCAATGTGGGCTGCGGTGGGCTAGAGTGAGCAATCCTTGAAGAGGGTGCAGTCAGAGGGTCTTAAGGTAAGCAGCCAGGGCTGTGGCTTTAGAGGAGATGGTGGCCGGGCTGCCTGTTTCCCTGTCCCGAAACCCTGTCTAGGTACAGGGGAGACTGATGCCTCCTTTTGTATGCACAGGACCTGAAGCCTGCCAACCTGCTCATCAGTGCCTCAGGCCAGCTCAAGATAGCTGACTTTGGCCTGGCCCGGGTCTTCTCTCCAGATGGTGGTCGCCTCTACACACATCAGGTGGCCACCAGGTAGTGGGACTGTATCCCTGCCAGTCCTCTCACTGTGGAAGAGACACCTCTGTACCTTCTGTCCAGGCATGGGCTGTGAGGCTGGGATGAACTTGTAGCTTCTCGTCAGAACAATAATCCACTTGTGATCTCAAACCCTTTTCCCCCAGGTGGTACCGAGCTCCTGAGCTCCTGTATGGTGCTCGGCAGTATGACCAGGGCGTTGACCTATGGTGAGACACTTGGGGTAGATGAGGTAATGTGTGTCATGGGGATGTCCTCTCTGGTTAGACTAGTGTGAGCAGCTTGGGATCTATGTTCTTCACCCTGATGTTTTTGAGTTTGTTGGGGGAAGGTTAGGAGAGTAGTAGTCTCAGGCAGGAGGCTTCTGGGAATGGAGGGTGAGGTGGTCTGAGGTACAAGGCATGTAGTATGTTTAGGTATCTGACTTGAGGATAAGACAGTAGTGGCTAGAGTGAGGCTTGTGTCCCTAGGTATGAAGGCTTAGCATTTTGGGGGACTAGGGAGATAGTTTGTGGTGTTCAGAGGTCTAAGGTTTGGGTTATTTTGCGTTTCTGCCCCCCAAAACGGAGGAGGAGCTGGGTGTCCCAGACATGAGGCTCTAATTGTATTGGAGCTGTCAGGGGCTGCTCTGTTCTAGAACTGATGTCTGTGGGAGAATAATAATGGCTGCACTAGAAACCTCTGGACCTTGACCCTGGCATGAGGTGTTAGTGCTGTTGTGGGTAGCTTGATCACCCATGTGTGAGATGTCCAGTTGCTTAGATCTGTATCCACAGGGCTGTGGGCTGCATTATGGGAGAGCTGTTGAATGGGTCCCCCCTGTTCCCTGGAGAAAATGACATCGAGCAACTCTGCTGTGTACTTCGCATCCTGGGCACCCCCAGTCCTCGAGTCTGGCCGGTTAGTAGCAGCCATTGCTGGGGAGGGGGCAGGTTTGCTCCATTCCCCAGTAGGAAGTGACTCCTTATGCAGATGTCCCAGGGCCCTTTGACCAATGAAGCCTTGGCCTTGCAGGAGGGCCAGGTTTTTGTCTGGGTAGCATTTCAGCAAGTTGGGCAAGGAGCAGGCCTCAGAGAGGGTGAGAGGGCCTAAAGGAGAGCATGTGTGGGTGATGATGAGCCTTGACCTGAGTGCATCGGGAGTGGTGAGGTGGGGGCTGCTCTCATTGCGTTTTCCTCTTCTGGGCTCAGGAGATCACAGAGCTGCCTGACTACAACAAGATCTCCTTCAAGGAGCAGGCACCAGTGCCCCTGGAGGAGGTGCTGCCTGATGCCTCTCCCCAGGCCTTGAACCTGCTGGGTCAGTTCCTCCTCTACCCTCCACACCAGCGTATCGCAGCCTCCCAGGTAAGGTTCAAGGTTGTGGTCACTGTTCTGATACTCTGCCCTCAGTAGCCATGGGACCCTGCCAAGTCAGTGACTCTCAGAATCTGTGATGGGCTAGAATCCTAGGAGATGGGACTTTGCAATGGGATGTTTTTCAGGAGGCTTCAGGAGAGTAGTCAGTGACTTTGCCTTCTGTCCATCACCTCTCTCTTGTCAGTGGTTCCTTCATGAAGTTACAGGTGTTGGAGGTGTGAGTGTTGTCTCCCTTGTACCTGATTGCTCTTCATGTCCTTATCCCTCCTGTGCTTGCTCCTTCCCTCGGGCTTGTGCTCCTGTGTCCTAACCCTTCAAATCTTGCAGCATCTCTCTGGTCTTCAGCCTTTCTCCCCAGCTCTATTATATGACTTGTCCTGGGAGACATGAACAAGTGTCTGTTCACTCCAGATAGACACTGATAACAAATTTGACCTGAGTCTAGTCACAGTTTCAGGTGCTTCCTGGGACTTGTGAGTTTCCTTTACTTCCTGAGTCTTTAAGGAGCCTCCTGCCCAGAGGGAATGTTTCAATTGTGAGGAAATAGCTATACAACAAGCTTATCATTATTGCTGAGGACGTACTGTGCGTTTTGCCCCTTCCTCTGTTGGCAAGGCTTTTAAGCTCACTGCCATGTTCCCAGCTGCTGGAACAGTTCTCCAGACAGGCACACAGGCAAGGTTTGCTGAGTCAGCGGAATGATTCTGGGGGCAGGTAGTGACTGGATTTCTTTTACTGACCCTTATTTGCTACCCTCAGGCCCTTCTGCATCAGTACTTCTTCACAGCTCCTCTGCCTGCTCATCCATCTGAGCTACCAATTCCTCAGCGCCCAGGGGGACCTGCACCCAAGGCTCACCCAGGCCCTCCTCATGTGCATGACTTCCATGTGGACCGGCCTCTTGAGGAGTCACTGCTGAACCCAGAGCTGATTCGGCCCTTCATTCCAGAGGGGTGAGATGCTCGCCCTATCCTGCCGCTTACCCCAGGAGCACCTAGACAGCCATCCCTCTACCTCTTCCTTATTTGCCTCCATGGTCTCCCCAAGGCTATACACACCATACCTTGTCCTTACTCCTTAGCCTGCTTGAGGGCTGGGCTCCAGGAGGCAGAACTGTGAAGATGTCCAACCCAGCAGAGAACAAGACTCAGCCTCCAGAAACGACTAGCTGTGTCCTTCCCCAGGGCTGCCACTCAGTGGTGTCACCTGCCTTGGAGATGGTTCTCCAGGCTCTGTCTCCTGCTCAAGTACATTGCTATTAGAGTGTCACCTGGGGAGGCACAGCTAGGAAGGCAGGCTTGCTATGGTTTGGTTTCTAGAGTACTCTGAGCCAGGATTTGAGATTCATATAAAAGCCCTGAGTATTTCTGCCTGTTTCTATTAGGGAAATTGACAAGGGTGGCCCCTTAATTCATAGTGGTCAGTCACCCAGAAGGTGCTTCTAGTCAGGGCCACTTTGGTCCTGAGGCTTCCTGTGCCATCCGTGTGACTTGAGTGCTCACCAGTCAGGGTCCAGAAGTTGAGGCCCAGAGACAGTCTGGCTCCCAAAGCACACTTTCTACATGTTGGGTGGTTAGTCAGTTTTTCTGAAGGATGAGGGTGAGCCAGAGGCTGCTGTGAAGATTTGAAGTAGGCATTCCTGGAATTCATTCAGTAAATAAACTCGAGTGTAACTCAGCCAGCTTGTTGGTTTCTGTTTCATAGGAATATAGAAAGATGAGTCTAAAACAGTTCTCAACCTTCCTGATGCTGTGACCCTTTAATACAGTTCCTCAGGTTGTAGTGACCCCCAACCATAAAATTATTTTCATTTCCACTTCATAGCTGTAATCTTGCTATTGTTATGAATCATAATGTAAATATCTGATATGCAAGATATATGATATGAGATCCCTGTGAAAGGGTCATTCGACCCCCAAGGGATCATAACTCATAAATTGAGAAACACCGGTCTAAATGTTACTGAGATGTCAAGGACCAAGAGGAGGGAGCAGACAGAAGATGTTGAGAGGACTTGTATAGCGGATAATAAGACTTACTACAAGGTTATATAACAACTAAGACAGGATATTGTTTCAGGAATTGATTAGACTCTTAACTATCAATTATTTGGATAACTAATAAAATATGCTAGTGGTTATGGCATATACCTGTAACCCTAGCACTCAGGGGTCTGAGACAGGAGGGTTCTCAAGAGTGGAAGGCCACCCTGGGCTACAGTGGGAGATCCTGTCCCCCCCCAAAAAAGTGTATATGTGTATATATGTATACGTGTAAGCATGTATATAATATACACACATAGGAGACACATTATATTCTTAAAATGTTTGTTTTAGACCTAACATATATTGGTTGTTGTGTGAGTATTGGGGACACAGAGGTGACTAACAGATTTACACTATACTGTGCTCAGAAAATCTTGATGTCTTCATAATCCAACTTCTGTTTATTTCTCTGGTCATGTCTTTGTAGACTCTAAGGTTAGTCAGGCTCCATTAGTTTCTTGTAGCTCTTATGTATGTACAGGTGACAACTTGTGTCTGGATGCTGTTTGGAAACAGTTAAAGGTACAGGTTGATAAAAAGGTAGTTCATTTGGTGATTTACAAACTGGTGCCTTCAGTGATCTCTGAAAACCCTTTTCTAACTCCACATTGCACAGTGATAACCAGGTATTCAGGCAAATAATAAAAACAGCAGAACACTAGCTCTCACCAGATAGTGCGACTACCACGCTTGGTACTTTCTAGAGTAATAAGGTAGAGTAGAGTAGGCAGTATTGAAAGCCATGTAATACATATGACAAAGCACAAATATACAGCATATAGTAGGATGGTTGTCTCTCCCCCCCCCAAAAAAAAAAAAAAAGAAAGAAAAGGTTTTATTTTGCTTGTTCTTTTCAAGATGAGATGATGAGCCTGGCTTTGAACTCCTTTTGTGAGTGAGATGACTTTGATGTCTTGTCTCTAACTTTTATTGGAATCACAAGCCTGTATCACCACACTCCACTCATAGTAGTAATTTAAATGCAAAGAGTACATGTTCTAGCTGGAACAAAGGTGATTACTTGTATTAAAAAGGGAGTGAAACAGATATTTTCAAGAATGAAATTATAAATATAAATCAAACTTTTTTAAGTAAAAGAATTAAAAAATGTGGTTTAGTTTGCTGTCAGAGTAGACAATTACTAGGGATCAACTTTAAACTCTATGATGAGTTGAAAAAAATTGCTACATATGTATGCACACAATACAGATCTTTTTCCTCTTTTTGATATTGAGTGTTATGTAGCCAAGGTTAGCTTCAAACTCACTGTGTAGTCCAGAATGGCCTTGAACTCATCCTGATGCCACTTATCATGTGCTGAGATTGCTGGTGTGAGCTACCAGTTCTGGATTGAGCAGTGCTGAGGATTGAACCCAGGGCTTTGTGCATACTGGACGTTCTAGCCCTTTCTCTGAGGGGTCAACAAGGCCTTGCTGTCTAGTCCATATTGTCCTGGAACTCATGCTTCCTAGCCTCTGGTGTAGCTGAGTTTACAGGTGGATGCCGCTGCAGCTGACTTCACAGTTTAAATGTGAGCAGTGAGAGAGCTAAAAATAGACAAGTCCATTTTCAAGGTTTAAAGCTGAGTCTGGTATGGCTGCCAGTGGTGGCATACAGTTTTAACACTAATACTTGAGATGCAGAGGCAGGCAGATCTCTGTGAGTTCAAGGCCAGCTTGGTCTATATAGCAAGTTCCAGGCTAGCCTGGTCTACATAGTAAGACCCTGTTCAAAAAAAAAAAAAAATGTAAGCATGATAGGATTAATGGCAGGCAAGACATAAGGAGAAGATTGGTGTGTGTGTGTGTGTGTGTGTGTGTGTGTGTGTGTGTGTGTGTGTGTGCAAGTACATGTGTGCCTTAGCACATGTGCAAAGGTCAAAGGACAACTTTTCAAGAGTTGGTTTTCTCCTGTCATGTATGTCCCAGGGAATGAGTTCAGGTCATTAGGCTGGGTGACAAGTGCCTTTACCAGAAGAGCCATTTTCTTGGCCCCATGTATAGGGTTTATGCAGATGTTTCATTCATATAAGGGACCTGAGGATCCATAGACTGACATCTGCAGGGTTCTGGAAGCATTTCCCTGTGCACACTCATGGATGACTGCATTTTACTACAGTGCCAAAATACTTGGTGGATTTAATAAAGTGAGACATTTGTTTGTAGTGCTGCCATTATATTGAGTCACAGTATTTCACAGGCTATTTTTTTGTCTCCAGAGGGGAGCTGATTCACACCCTGGTTGTGTGAATTTGAGGAATTTCCAGAAATTACCTGCAAAGTCATTACCCAGGACTGGGAAGTCTTCTGTATCTGGAAACAAATGTTCATGTCTCCAGTTCTGGTTCCTGGTCTCTCTTCATTACTAACCTGGGCACTAAGGATGGGATTCCAAAGCTATCTGCCATCTTCCACCCCAGCCTGGCTGAGACATCCCTTTCATTTGGGAATTCTTTCCTTCTGGAGGCCTGGAGCCCCACCTCCATCCACTCAGCAGGTGCACCTGGCCCATCCTTGGGCTCTTGAGAGAATCCCAGCCTATCCTCAGCAGGTGGTCAGAGGCAATGCTTGGGATTGAGGAAGCTCTTCAGAGGAGTCTTCTCTCTGAATGGAACTTGAGAGAGACAGCATCTTTCTGTCAGGTTTTAAGGGTATGGAAGGACTGGAAGAGTAGCTGTCCTCCTATGACAAGAGCAAGCCTAATATTAGGCTTCAGGGGTAAATGAAATTCATAGAGAATAAAATTGAAAGGAGAAAGAAAGTACTAATGACTTTATGTGCTTGTGAATGGCAGGAACTTTTAACAGTGGGAGTGGGTCTCAGCATTAACAAGGATCTAAGACAGGAGGAAAAAAGAGAAGAGAAGAGAGAGACAGAGACAGAGACATAAACTAGCTGACCTCTGGGTTTTTCCTCTGGTTGCTTAGAAATAGTGTGCCTGATCTTCAACTTCACATCTTTCTCTTCCTTCATTCTCTAGAGCAGAGAGGCTTCATACAGGTGACAAGTTTGCCTGTGGCTCCCGGTCTCCACCACTGTTTTGTGATACTGTTCCTAGGGATATAAGAACAAACATCTATTTACCCCAGCTAGGGAACCAACAACAGACCAAGATACAAACATCACCGAAAGATACAAAGTTCACCTTGGTGAAACAGTGGTGTGGTGGATTGAAAGAAAGGGAGTGCACCAAAGGGCATGGTTCATGCTTTTAATCCCAGCACTTGGAAGGAGAGGCTGGTAGATCTCTGATTTTGAGGCTAGCCTGGTCTACAGAGCAAGTTTCAGGACAGCAAAGCTTAGGCATTGAAAGACAGAAAACTAGTGAAGATGTAATTGAATGAGGGGCCGTGTTCCAGCCCCAGCAAGCAGCAGAACTTGGCAGCTTCGGCCGTGTGGTTCTGGGTTTAGAGTTAAGGACAGAAGAAAGGAATTGTGGAATAAAGCTGCTGAGGCCAGGTATGTGTCAGGGGTGTCCCTGAATGGAGTCCTAGAGAGGCCATTGTGTGAAGCTATGAAATTGAAGCCTGGATTGCCTTGGAGAACCCAAGATGTTGGAGATGCTAGAGCCATGGGATACTAGAGCCAAGGAGAGCAGAGAGTGGAATCAGCCCAAGAAAAAGTGTGTTGCAGTCAATAAAGCTGAGCGGAGTTAGAGATCTGAAGAGCATATTGACATAAGACTTGGAGATTCAGAGTTTGGAGTTTGCCCAGCTGGTTTTCTGTCTTGCTTTGGTCCAGTATTTCATCACTATACTACCTTCCCTACGTTTTGGAATGGTAGTACATATCCTGTGCCATTATATGTTGGAAGTATGCAATCTGCCTTTTGATTTTGATTTAAAAATTTTTTTTATGTGCATTGGTGCTTTGCCATGGGTGTCAGGTCCTCAGGAACTGGAGTTACAGACAGTTGTGAGCTGCTGTGTGGGTGCTGGGAATTGAACCAGGGTCCTCTGGAAGAGTAGTCAGTTCTCTTAACCCTTGAACCATCTCTCCAGCCACCTTGATTTTGATTTTTACAGGGGGATTATAGTTAAGAGCTTGCCATGCATCTCAGAAGAGACTTTGGCTTTTTGTTTGTTTTTGTTTTTGTTTTGTTTTTTTTTTGAGACAGGGTTTCTCTGTGTAGTTTTGGTGCCTGTCCTGGATCTCACTCTGTAGACCAGGCTGTCCTGGAACTCGCAGAGATCTGCCTGGCTCTGCCTCCTGAGTGCTGGGATTAAAGGCATGCGCTACCACCACCAGGTGAGACTTTGACCTTTGAAACAAGTTTGAGATTGTTATAGACTATGGGGACTTTTGAAGTTGGACTGAATACATTTTTTTGCATTATGATATGGCTATCATCATTTCAGGGCCAGGGAGAGGAATGTGGTGGTTTAAAAGAAAATGGCCCCTACAGGGAGTGGCACTAGTAGGCCTAGCCTTGTTGGAGGAAGTTTGTCACTATGGGGGTAGGCTTTAAGGTCTCTCTTTCTCAGGCTTCCCTCAATATGACTTTCAGAGCACTTCCTGTTGTCTGCAAGATGTAGGACTCTGAGCTACTATTCTAGCACCATATCTGCCCCTATACCACCCATGTTTCCCATTATGATGATAATAATAGACTGCACCTCTGAAACTGTATGCCACCCCAATCAGATGTTTTCTTTATAAGAGTTGCCACGGTCATGGTGTCTCTTCACTGTTTACAGGAATATGGGTGAGGGGTTACTTACAGAAGCAGAAATGACTAAGAGACTCCCAAACCCACTCCAGCATGGGTGACAGCTCACGAAAGCTGGGAAGCTGGAGTGCACTGCACAACTTTCAGGCAGCTCAGCTGGTGGAGATTCTTCTAGACAGCCCAGATTATCTGATGATGTCTCTTAGCAGTTCTTACAGTTGGTAAATGCTTGGGAATGGGGGACACTTTGTGAATCTGCCCGGTTTTAGGGACCTGAAGCCTTTGAGTTGTTTACTTCTTGAGCTTAATCAATTCCTTGCAGGATGGAATGTTTTACTTCCCTTTAGAGCATCCTGTGTCTTTACAAGCCTCCCTTCAACAGGGAGGGTTTTATTTTGGAGGATATTGCTACACAATCACCACTAATTTGGGGCCTTATATAAGATTCTGAAGCGACTTCCTCTCCCATCCCATCCTGGGGTAAACCGATGAGATTCAGAGAGCTAGCTTTGCTCTGCAGCCTAGAAAACACAGCATCCAGCTGGGTAAGAGGGGCCGAAAGCCGGCATCTGGATGAGAACATCAAAGAGCAGGTAGCATAGGGACAGTGTCAGGCCCTTGAGTTACACTGGGAAAGCATTCTCCTTCCACAGTTTTTAGATAGTTTTTGGGTTTCAT
>CABHPR010100104.1:378-11204 GCA_902168415.1 Peromyscus melanophrys
GAGAGAGAGAGAGAGAGAGAGAGAGAGAGAGAGAGAGAGAGAGAACTAGAAATGGTGGAATCTTTAGACTCGCAAAGGTCTCCCCTAGTGACACACTTACTACTGCAAGGCCACATCTTCTTTTTTTTTTTGGTTTTTCGAGACAGGGTTTCTCTGTGTAGCTTTGCGCCTTTCCTGGAACTCACTCTGTAGCCCAGGCTGGCCTCGAACTCACAGAGATCCGCCTGCCTCTGCCTCCCGAGTGCTGGGATTAAAGGCGTGCGCCACCACCGCCCAGCAGGTCTCATCTTCTAACCCCACCCAAAAAGCATTACCAACCGCGGACTGTACTCAAATATCGGCGACTACACGGTGTTTATCTACTCACCACAGCGAACAAGGCTGCACTGGGAGAGGGACTCTGTGGGGACAGAGGCAGGAGGGAGAATGTGGAATCAGAGCCAGTAGCACACCTAGCCCTCGCTCCGTAGCCTTATTGCTGTGGTTCCTCCAGGTCCCCTTGGCCCTAAGCAGTGGGGTCTGCATGGTAATAGTTTTTCAGAACTAGCCCTTCTTTTCCCACAGAAACGACGACACTGTGGTGATGACGAATCTCAGGCATGAGGTTCGTAGATGGCGCTGCCTCTCAGTCACCTGCGCTGCCCTGACATTTTCCTGTCCCAGCTTTCTGGTTTTTTTGGAAAATGAGAAACCCCTCAGCTTTTTCAGCCACACTCCTCATGGGGCAGCTGATTTCTCCTTGGCCACAGTCTGTCTTTAACCTCTGACGCTTTATTGGGCTACATTGTCCATTGAACGTGGAGATCTGACTCTTGGATTTCAAGTTTTTTCTTTCTATTTTTTTTTAATGTCGCAGCTCTATTCTGAAGACTTTCGTATTGAATATTTTCATCACAAACCTCAGCTCTGATTTTATTTTTTTTTCTTTAACAAATAGTTTTAATAAAAATGTAACCTCTTTTTAGGGGTAAGGCAAAGCTCACTCTGTAGCTAGCGTACTCTGTAGCCAGCCTGGAACTCAGTATGGAGCCTAGGTTGCCCACAAACTCACGGCAGTCAGGTTGCTTCAGTCTCCCAGGGGCTGCACTATAGGCATGAGCCACCATACACAGCCTAGAAAGTTAATTTCTGGGCTGATGAGAGGGATCAGCAGGTAAAGGCGCTTGTCGCACAAGCCAGACAACCTTAATTTGACCCGAGAAAGTTGTCCTCTGCCCAACCACATGTACACATGCACATACATGAACTAAATAAATCCAAATAATTGAAAAATAGTAATTTCTCATTCGTAGAAGAACTGTAGATAACATTGGTCAGTCTATCTATGAAGAGAACCTTCTGGAAATCCTGGCAAGGTGTTCAGAGTTGTGATTCAGAGGCCTGGTGTAGAAGGACGACACAATGGAAATGTCAAAGCAAAGGAAAACCACGCTGGAGACAGTCATTGGCTCATTGGTGCTGTTTCTAGAACTGGGTTATAAGAATTTATTTCTTTAAAATGTTATTATTATTGGTGTTTTGCTGGTATATTTGTCTGTGCCTGGACAAATGCTGTCGGCAGACTCTGAATTCTTCTTTTTTTAATTTCTTTTTTAAAATTTTATGTTATGTGCATTGGTGTTTTGCCTGTGTGTATGTCTGTGTGAGGGTCCCCTGCAACCGGAGTTACAGACAGTTGTTAGCTGCCATGTGGGTGCTGGGGATTGAACTTGGGTCCTTTGGAAGGGCAGTCAGTGCTCTCAACCGCTAAGCCATCTCTCTGAATTCTAAATTGTACTCAACTGAACTGGGGTTGAAACATCTGCTTTGCTGTTTTGGGAGTGACTTTGCTCCTTCTTCTTTTTTTTTTTTTTTTCCGGTTTTTGGGACAGGGTTTCTCTGTGTAGTTTCGGTGCCTGTACTGGATCTTGCTCTGTAGACCAGGCTGGCCTCGAACTCACAGAGATCCTCCTGCCTCTGCCTCCCGAGTGCTGGGATCAAAGGCATATTCCACCACCGCCCGGCTACTTTGTTCTTTCTTAAAGAAGCTGTGGGGCTGAGGAGATGGCTCCATCACTACAGTGCTTGTCAGGCAAGCGTGGGGACTTGAGTTCAAGCCAAGTGTGGCAGGCAGAGCAAGGGGATCCCTGGCACTTGCTGACCGGCCAGCCTAGCCTAATCTGTAAGTTCTGAGAGACCCGGTCTCAAAACAAACAAACAAAAGAACGAATGCCTGGCCCCTGAAGAATAACACCTGAGGACTGAGGATAACCTCTGGCCACATGGCCACAGACATGTGCACACATACATCTCTCCACCCCAGGAAATTGCTAAACTTCTCTCATTGTGTTTTGAAGTCAAATACAAGTGTGCGGGCTGACTGGCAATGGTACATGAATTAATTCACACTAGGTGCTTAAAAATGGTCCCTGTGCAGCTCATAAGGACCAGAAGCATAGTCCCAGTGCGGGGGACACAAGACAGCACAGTGACTCAACTATCAGCTGTCAGTAAGTGTTCTGAGGAACCAGTGGAACTGGTAGTCTAGAAGGTTCCTTTGAGCCCAATAGTCCTGACTGAAGGCATGGGGAAGTGTAATTGTGGGCAGAGACAGTGGCAGCCTGCTAGCTTTCCTAAGCCTGGACTTCCAGGACACAGCTGTTCTTGGTGTGCTGGGGACATGGGCCCTTCTAACCTTGTGTCTTTTCACTCTGTGCTCTCCCAGGATCTTCGGCTTTCCTGCACACTACACAGATGTCTCCAACATGGGCCGTGGTGCCCGCCAGAAGTTGCTGGGAAAGTCCTGGAGTGTGCCAGTCATCAGACACCTCTTTGCCCCCTTGAAGGACTACTTTGCATGTGAATAGTTCTACCCAGGACTGGGGTCTTGGGGCTAATGCCAGCTGTTAGGAGTCATACTGATCCTCGAAGCACCCCAGCTCTGCCCTTCCTTAGCTCGCCTCTGTGGGGTCTCACTATATAGTAGTTCTCTTATGCTCAGTGGTTGCAGAGCCTCCTGGCCCTACAGGGGAACCTACTTGTGCACAGCTCGATCTGGCATCTTACAGTGGCCCAACGTGGTTCTCATGTTTCCCCAGTTTAAAACTTTACAACCAAGCCGGGCGGTGGCGGCGCACGCCTTTACTCCCAGCGCTCGGGAGGCAGAGGCAGACGGATCTCTCTGAGTTCGAGGCCAGCCTGGTCTACAGAGCAAGTTCCAGGACAGCCAAGGCTACACAGAGAAACTCTGTACTGAAAACCCCAAACCAAAACCCATAAACCAGAGTCATGTGACAACATGGGAGAAACGGTGGTTTGTTTCAACAGTTTTTGCTGATTTTTAGGCTGAAAGATGACAGATGAATCGCTTACCCTTTTGTTTAATTAAAATCAATATTTCTCATCTGTACTTTGTTCTTCTGTGGAAGTGTGTCATCCATTCATCAAGCACAGGGAAGCCTAGGGTCTGCAAGGGCTCGTGGAGCCTGAGACCTCCTGCAGTGCACTCAGAATACTGCGTCACCATCCCCTGGGAGCTTCTCAGGGTCCTTGCTGCGAGCCCCTTTGACAGTCTCTGCTTCATTTGTGACTGCTCCAGGGTTAGAAAGGCCTATTGAAGCCTTAAATTCCAGTTTATTTTCTGTTGCTCTGACTTGCTGGGCCTAGTGGCACACCTTCAATTCCAGCACAGGGGAAGCAGAGGCAGGCGGATCTCCAGGAGTTTGGGACAGCTAGGTCTACATATCAAGTTCCAGGCTAGCCAGGGCTACACAGTGATACCCTGTCTGAAACAAAACATCCCCTTCCCCCAAAGAAAACAAAACCTCACATTCTGACCCAGAGCAACTCAGCCTTTATTTGTCTTACATTTCTAGGTCACAGACCATCAACGAGAGAAGTCAGAACTCAAGCAGGAACTGAAGCAAAACCATGGAGAAATGCTGCTTACTGGCCCACTCCCTGGTTTACTTAGCTAGCTTTCTCATAGAGCCCAGGCCCACTTGCCTATGAATGGCGCTGCCCACAGTGGGCTGGGCCCTCCCATATCAGTCATCAATCAAGATAATCTTTCACAGACATTGTCACAGGCCAATCTGATCTGGGCATTCCTTGAATCGAGACTCTCCTTTCCCAGGTGACTCTAGGTTGAGTCAAGTTGACAGTACACACTAACTAGGACATTTGGCAAAGGCTTGATTGTGACACTCATCTCCAGACTTCTTAGGAAGCTGACTAGATGATACCCATGCAGAAGAACACGAGCCCTGATTTCTACTGTTCCTCACAACTTCCGTGGGAGTCTGCTGAACCTCATTTCCCAGTTGTCCAGTTGACATGGTGCAGCTAACTTTAGTGACCAGGATGGCTGGGAATGGCTTTTGTGATCCTAACAAGCTTTTTAAGTTTTGAATTTCATCTATTATTATTAATTAGTATGTATGTGTGTTTAGCACAGCGTGTGTGTGGAGGTCACGGGACAACTTTGTGGAATGGGTTCTCCCTGGGCACCAAACTCGAATCATCAGGCTTGTGCAGTAGGTACCCTCCCCCACTGACCCATCTCACCGACACTTAACATAACCTTTCATCTAGACTGGTTTAGGGTGAGTTGAATGCCCAGACTAACATCATATTTATTGACCATTTAAAGATGTACTTGTTTCCTCCCACTCAAAACTGCAACCGCCTCTGATGGCTCCTCCTTAGTGTGGCTGGAGCCAGTGAGTGACCAAGGTGTCCAACACAGAGCCCATCATGACATGTTCCAGCCTTTGGTCAAGAAGCAGGGGCCAAGGAGAGCCTACTTCAGTCCCAGCATGTGGGACAGAGGGTAAGATGCTCACGGGGTGCATGTGGCCCTGGATTAACCTCACACTGATCCCTCTCTGCTTCACGGTGTGCCATGGTCAGGGTCCCAAAGGGTCTGGCCCAGGGTTAACTAGTACAGATAGGGTGAGAAGAAGCTTGGCAAGTGGAAGGCTGGACAACCACACAGGTTATTAGAAAGTTGCCTCCGGCTAGAGCATCCCTGCTGAGGTTTGCCATGGCAACACAACTGGCAATTAGCAAAAGACTGGGCCTATGTACTCTACTCTCCGAGGACTGGAGACCCGAGGGACGGCTGCTGCCCAATTAAGCCATCTTGTGTACAGCACTGCACCGAATGCCAGGACAAGATGAAGCAGAATAAACAGCTTCCTCCTCAGAACCTCAAGAGAAGAAACCGACGGGCCCTCCAGGTGAGGGGCTCTAGGGTGTCCCGGCCTGCTTGTGGGGTGGCTGGTGGAGGCCTCGAGGAGGGGCAGTTGTAATCGGTAACTTTTCTCAGGGTAGGCTAGGCTTGAGTGTGAGTGACCCAGGCTGTGTGGCTGTGGAGGAGTACGAACATATTGGGACAAAGGTTGGAGTTGGCATCCCATGTAGGTCTCTTGGAGCGCTCTCGTGGGTTTGTGGCTGGGGTCTGACACACTGCTGTATTGCCTCAAGCAGATGCCTTGAGTTCTGGAGCTTTTAATTTCACATTTAACAGGCAAGAATAACACATCCTGCATACGTTATAGGTTGGTGAATTCCATGGGCGAGATCTGGAGAAAATGCTTTGCTTCATGCCTTTTAGGCAGCAAGCCTTACACTTGCAATAGACAGCATTAAGAAAATGAAAGCCGTCCATCATCTTGATGTTAATGGCAATGAAGACAGTGGTAATGAGAGCAACAAGCAATGATTATGAATCATGAAGTCCTTAAAAAGGATGGGACAGTGTTGCCCAGATGTGCAGCAGCTGCCCACTGGCAACAGCAGCATCTGGTATTGTGTCCCTCATTGTCCTTCACTGTTTGAGGTCTTAGTGTTGCTAGGGAAGGAGCAAGGTGGCTTTTGGTGAGAGGTGGGGATCTTGCCTGAGTTTCAGGACCTGGCCTCGGGTCAGTCCCATGGCCGTGTGGCAGTGGTCGGGTGAGCACAAGGTACATGGCTCTCCCATCCTTCCATCCCTCTTGTTTTCTAGCTAAGTAATTAAGTGTCTGCACTGGGATGTTCTTGGTTCCTTATTCCTCTCTGGAGCCAGATTATCTGGGTTCCCGTATTGGCGGCCCATTCCATGTGAGTGTGGGTGTTTTGGTATCTTCTTTGGGTCTCTCCGCTCCCCAGCTATGAACTCTCAGCCTCACAGGGCTGGTATGTGGCTCAAATGATTGAGTGTTCTGGAAGCATGGCTGAGAAATGCTATTTCCTGCAGTTGAACCCTCTTAGCAACTTCTGGGAGGCTGACCACTGCAGCTATGAGGGCAGAGAACTGCGAGAGGCCGCTTCACCGGGTCACACAGCTGTCAGGCTTAGGGTAGCAAGTAGAAGCCGGATCCCTGCAGCCAGTCTGTCTTTGCTCCTCGATCCTGCCGGCATCTTGTTTTGCTTTGCTTCGGTGGAACTTATTTCCCTGCAGCCGTCGGCACTTGTACAGTTTGCTGCCTTCACGCTACCTTCCCACCTTCCCACCTTCCGGTCCCCCTGCCCTCCTTCCTCACCACCTATCTTGCTTCCTCCCTTTCCTCTTCTCCTGTCAGAATTTATTGAATTAAAAAAAAAATTAGAACTAAATTTTTATATGTATTAGTGTGTGTGTGTGTGTGTGTGTGTGTGTGTGTGTGTGTGTGTGTGTCACAGTCTACGTGTGGAGGTCAGAAGACACTTGTGGGAGTCAGTTCTCTCCGTCTAGGTTGTGGGTCCTGTCTCTGTCTCCCCAGTGCTGGGATTATAGGTCATGCCCAGCTTCTATGTGCATGCTGGGGATCCAAACTCAGGCCCTCATGCTTGCTCATCAAGCACTTTGCTAATGGAGCCATGTCCCCAGCCCCTGTTTTTGACTGGGTGTGGGTCTTGAAGTCTCTATACATGGTACATCACGATAGCCTGTAACCTTGGCATTGGGGAGGCAGAGGCAGGGATATTTGCGCAAGATGGAAGACAGCATGTCTATAGAGTGAGTTCCTGCCTGGGCTACATAGTGGGACTCAGACTCCAGAAGCAGCAACAGGAACAAAAATGTTGCATGGTGTGTGTGTGTGTGTGTGCTGAGACAGAGTGGCATGTATCCCAGATTGGCCTTGAACTTGTGATTATCTTCCTTTCAGCCCCCAAGTGCTGGGATTAGAGGCTGGAGCCACCATACCTCGTTTCCCAAACTGTTTCTCTGACAGGATGAAATTCTCTTTTCCACTTATTTTCTGATCAAAACGTACTGAGATGGAAATAAGCTTGGTGTATTAGTCATTTTTCTTGTCATTGTGAGGAAGTCCATCAGGCTTGTCAGGAGAACATGGTGACAGGCCTCTCTGTGGAGCTGTGAGTGTGTGGCAGTGTGTTTATATCCCAGTGGAAGAGGAAGTCGAGAAAGGGGAATGCCAGCGTCAGCTGGTTCCTTCCTGTCCCTCTTTTCTGTCCAGACCAGGACCCCAGCCCATGGGAAGGTCCTCACCATGCTCAGCAGGGGGCTTCCTTCCTCAGTTAAACCTCTTAGAAAATGTCCTGCCCTCACAAATTGTCACTAAGGATTAATGGGCCACGAGCTCCTCTCTCTTCTCTATGGGAGCTATCATGGAGCGAAGGTGAGTTTTATTTCAGAAACTCTGATTCAGGCACCGAGACTCCCTGTGTTTCTAGAGCTGAGTCTATACTTCACTCCTGTATTAGAAGTACCCTGGCCCCACACCAGACAAGAGGGTATTGCTGTGTAGCCCAGGCTGGCATAGAACTCAGCCTCCCAAGTGCTAGGATTCCAGGTGTGCACCACTGCACCCATCTCAAAGCACCTTGCCCATTGATCTCATCCCCACATGAATGTCCTCACATCCCAAGCAGAATGGCCTGTAAAGAGCGAAATGATGAAGCTGCACAATTTGATAATTGACACGAAGTGAAAGAGCTCAGACCTTACTAACTCTTAGTGAGCAATTGCTATGTGCTTGGTGCTAAGGACTTCACACAGGGTTGGGTAAAGCACTTGCTGCCCATGCATGAGGACAAGAGTTTGGATCCTCAGCATCCACAAAAAAAAAAAAAAAAAAAAAAAAAAAAGCCCAGGGGGCACTGTGGTCCATTTGTAATCTCAGCACATGGAAAGCAGAGATGGGGATCGCCAGAGCAAGCGGGCTGGTTAGACTAGAGAATTGGTGAGCTCTGGGTTCAAAGTGAGAGACCCTGTTTTAGTATATGAGGTGAAGAGTGATAGAGGAAGACACTGGATGTCAACCCTGGGCCTCCATAACCAGTAGATACACCTTCATGCACACTGGCACACATTCAAACATGCATGCATACACACATATACCTATGCATAAAAATATATACGTAAAAGAAGAAAAACTTTATAGGTCTATTTTCTCCCAGGGATGTGTGGTGCTGGAGATGGAACCCAGGGTCTTGTACCTGTTAGACAGCTAGTGTACTGTTAAGCTATGACCCTGGCCAGTACATACCTCATTTAATTCTATTTCCTAGCAGAGGTGGGGTTTAAATCCAGATCTACTAGCTTTGCTACTTAGGATATGTTTTCATATATAAAATGGCATTACCAATGTTTCCCCAAAGTGTTTACAAGTATTTTAGATGGACTATTGTTATTGATGCTTCATTATAATTTTAAGAGAGTCTCACATAGCCGGGTTGTACTTAACCTGGTCCTCCTGACCTCCTAAATTCTGGTATTAAACCATGCTGTGCTATTTCCTCTTGCTGGTATTTCCCTATATTAGGCCTTTTAGAATGGTAATAGCACATCTTTTGGGACCAATGTCAACTCTGGGATGTTTTCCCATGCTGCAAAGTGAAGTCAAGTCCCTTGTGATATGCTTGGAGTTCTACCTACCATGGAAACTATCAGTGTGCAGGCTGGGAATACAGCCGGTGGAGTGCTCACCTAGAATGCCCAAAGGCCTGTGTGTGATCCTCAGCATCACAGAAAATGGGTGTGGTGGTTTACAACTGTAATCCCAGCACTCAGAAGGTGGAGGCAGAAGGATCATCAGTAAGTCATCTACTGCTACCTGGTCAGATTTCTAGCCATTCTTAGGAAAATTCCCTGGGATTCGGAAATTGAAACTAGGCCCAGACTTTCAGGGAGCCAGCGCACACAATGCAAACGCCTTGCTAATCACTGCCTTTGCCTAGCCCTCAATATGATCTGTTGTTAGACCAAGATTCGAGTCACTCACGTGTCCACTCTGCCTCTTTTGCCACAGTAGAAACTTTAGGAAGTCAGAGGCTACGTTTGCTTTTAGCTCACCATCACATGCCTAGGGCCTGTTTGGTCAGAGAAAATAAAGGCTTGCAGTCAGGCTTGGTAGCACAGGCTTGTAATCCCAGCATTCGGAAAGTAGCAACAGGAGGGTCAGGGGTTCAAGGTTATCCTCAGCTACATAGGAAGTTGGAGACTAGTCTGGGCTATATTAGACCCTTCTCAAAAAAAATGTGAAGTATATAAATAAGTGGTATTGAGACAAAGAAACCATTCTGAGACCTAGATCTGTGTTGTTATATTGTGTATCCTAATAAACTTATCTGGGGATCAGAGGACAGAGCCAGCCACTAGATTAGACGTAGAGGCCAGACAGTGGTGGCACACACCCTTAATTCTATCACTCAAGAGGCAAAGATCTGTCTGGATCTCAGTGAGTTCAAGGCCACACTGGGAACAGAGTCAGGCAGTGGTGGCACATGCCTTTAATCCCAGCACTTGAGATCTCATGCCTTTGCTTGGAAAGCACACATGCCTTTAATTCCAGGAAGTGACATGGCTGGGTGGAGAACGGTATATATGGCGTGAGGAGACAGGAACTGAGCAGCAGTTCAACTGAGACCCTCAGGGGTGAGGACTCAGAGGCTTTCAGTCTGAGGATTCGTGGAAACAGGATCAATCGGCTGAGGAGTTGGCGAGGCGCGGTGGCTGTGGCTTCTTCTGTTTCTCTGATCTTCCAGCTTTCACCCCAATGTCTGGCTCCGGTTTTATTTATTATTTATTTTATCAATAAGACCATTTAGCAATTCGTGTTACATAGATCCAACTCTGTGGTTCTGGACAAGCAACTGGCTTCTCTGAGCTTGCTTCCTCTGCTGTGAAGTGGTATAGTTCCACCCCTTCATCAAACGTACAGGACTGAGACACAGTTTGGAACTAGACTAGGAAAGCTTCACCCTGGGAAGGCAGACGATAAAGGCAGGAAGGGCAAGGAAACTTCCTCAGAAGTGCTAAGAATAATAAACTGCATGATGTTGCAGGTGCTCCTGTGAGGTGACTTAAGTTTTTTATTAAGGTGCTGTGCTGGATAGTTTTATGTCAACTTGCCAGGAGCTAAAGTCATCTGAGAGGAGGGAACCTCAATTGAGAAAATGCCTTCATAAGATCAGCCTGTATGCAAGCCTGTAGGGCATTTTCTTAATTAGTCATTGATGGGGGAGGGGAAGGGGGAGGGCCCACCCCGTTGTGGGTGGGGCCAGTGATGGGTTGGTGGTCCTGGGTTCTATAAGAAAGCTGGCTGAGCAAGTCATGGGGAGCAAGCCAGTAAGCAGAACCCCTTAATGGCCTCTGCATCAGCTCCTGCTGCCTCTAGTTTAGGTTCCTGACTTCCTTCCATGATGAACAGTGTTACGGAAGTGTAAGCCAAATAAACACGTTCTTCCCTAATTGTTTTTGGTCATGTTCCATCACAGTGATAGTAACACTAACTAAGACAGGTGTCTACCTAACCATTTTTTTTTTTTTTAAAGACAAAGTCCACTATGACTGGCCTTGAACTCACAGAGATTCACTACCTACTGAGTCCTGGGATTAAAGGTTTACACCATCACATCAG
>CABHPR010100106.1:2247-16519 GCA_902168415.1 Peromyscus melanophrys
CTCCTCCTCCTCCTCCTCCTCCTCCTCCTCCTCCTTCTTCTTCTTCTTCTTCTTCTTTTGAGACAGAATTTCTCTGTAGCATTGGAGCCTGTCCTGGAACTTGCTCTGTAGACCAGGCTGGCCTCAAACTCACAGAGATCCTCCTGTCTCTGCCTCCCAAGTACTGTGATTAAAGGCATGTGCCACCACTGCCTGGCACTTTGGAATAATTTCTATTCAGGCCATTTTTTTGGGGGGAGGGCGAATGCCGTTTATTGAAGGAGGGAGGAGGTCTTAAATACAGGCTTACAGCACAATGGGAGAACCCCAAAGGGCAGAAGTTCGCTACCCATGTTTTACAATCTTGCATCTAAGCTGTTAACACCCGTTATGCAGGATACACCGACAAGGAACTTCCCTTAAGCATTCAGGCGGGTGGAACCTGGCAGGAAATTAGCATAGGGAGGATATCAAGGTCAAGGTCAGCAAGCAAGGCAACGGTTACCCAAAACGGTGGCCAGGGCCCTACAGGTCCCCCTTTTACTAAAAAATGAGCTTCTGACTTAGGTTGCATGGGACGTCAGCAGGTCACCTTACCTGTCATGGAGACGCCTGCCCAGGCCACACAAGGGCTCTGTCTTAGGTTGGTGAGCGCCCCCCAGGCATTACCCGTCTCTGAATACTCATTATCATACAGGCTCAATTGTGTGTGAGCTGCAGAGTTAACTGCTGCCAAAGATCTCAAAGTGGTGCTGGGCTTGCAATCTGTGTGTTCGACACAGAAAAGACCAACAGAAGTCCTAACCCACCCATAGCCAGTAGGTTAAAGGCAACTGAACTATTCCCTTCCTTAACGAGCCTTATTGCAAATTGGAGTCCTTGTAAGATGGTATCCCAAAAGCAAATGGAACTTGAGTTTATAAATTTATAATTTTCAAAGCCAATCGAACTGTATATAACTACTGAATTAAATTTATCATGCCCAATAGAATGAAAAATTAACTAACTGTGGTAGCTACTTTTGCTGCCCGGGTCTCCACTGTGCTAGCTGTAGTAACCAATTATGAAATGGTAATCCCAGAAACAATAGCAGTGGTGGCCACCACTGCTATAACAGCAACAACGGCAGCAGCGATGTCAAATTCTCTTCTGGAGCATGTGGGCATCTACTGGCATAGATACAACTCCAGGAACACAAACCGCCAAGGCCCATTTTTCTTGATCCCAGCACAACTTAAGCTGGCAGCTCTGCAAAAGAACAACTAAGAACCATAAAGAAAAAACAGGCAGCTCACAAGGAGCATAACTAATGGTATTTTTTCTTTATTTATTTTGAGACGGTCTCACTATGTAGCTGTTGCTGGCCTGGAACTTGCTACAGGTGTGCACCACCACACTGGCTATTCAGATCTTTAGCCATTTTTAAATTGGGTTAAATTTTGTTCTTAAGTGGCAATAGTATTATTTTATTATTTTATTTCATTTCTTTTTTTGGAAACAGGGTCTTATAGATCTGAGGCTAGCTTCTAACTTGATATATAGCTAAGGCTAGCCTTGAACTTCTGACCATCCTGCTTCCAACCATCAAGTGCTAGAACTACAGGTGTATACCACCATTCCCAGCTAAAATGACACTGTTAGAGTAGGCCTTAATTCAGGCTAACTGGTTCTTTTTTTGTGTTTTGGGTTGAACAGGGATGGAACCTAGGGCTTTGGGCATGCTGAGCAAGCACAATGCCACTAAGTGGCATCCCAGTCCTGGGATATAGCAGTTCTTACACAATTCTTTTCTGTTGTGGGGTCTTCACTCTGCATTCCAGGCTTACCTGGAGCTCCCTGTGTAGCCCAACCTGGCTTCAAACTCATATTTTCCTGCCTTGGCCTCCTGTGCACTGGGATTTTCACTGTGAAGTGCTATGCCCAGCTATGATACTTCTGTATATATAAAAAACCTTAGTCCTTTTATCAGATAGGTAATTTGCAAATATTTGATTCATTCAGTCAGTTATCTTTTCACTTCCTTGATGGTGTTCTTTGAAGCACAAAAAATAATTATAATGTAGCTTTATCTATTTTTTTCTTTTGTCACCTGTGCTTTTGATATTGGTGATAGTTTTATATCTCAGCTTGACTGGGATAAGGGATGCCCAGATAGCCAGTACATCTTTCTGGGTGTGTTTAGGAGGCTGTTACTGAAAGAGATTAGTAGATGCATGAGACTAAGGATGATGTGCCCTCATCATGTGGGTGGGCATTATCAATATGTTGTGGGTGTAAATAGATCTAAAAGGTGGAGGAATGATAAGGTTTCTTCTGTGATATATACTTTTGTCTTTAGACTCCAGGATTGTCCTGGGTAGTTTTTTGTCAACTTGATACAAGCTAAAGTCATCTGGGAAGAGGGAACCTCAATTAAGAAAATGCCTCCATCAGATTGGCCTGTGGGCAACTCTGTGGAGCATTTTCTTGGTTAAATGATTGATTGATGTGGGAAGGCTCAGTTCACTGTGAGTGGTGCCACCCTGGAGCTGGTGGTCCTGGGTATAAGAAAACAGGCTTTATTTATCAACCAATCAGAGCAACACATATTCACAGCATACAGAAAGACATCCCACAGCATAGGAAATATAATACAAAATCCATGGGCCCACATGAGGGATAGCAATGTATTTATGAAGATGAAGAACAATTGATAGGTAATAGGTACTTACATATTTGTTTATCCCTAATCAATATATATGAAGACATTGGGCTGGGGCTTTGTGACAGGATCTTGCTATAAAGATCTCCCAACTCACTAGTCCAGGCTGGCCTTAAACATGTAATCCTCCTGCCTCAGTCTCCCAATTGCTGGGATTATTGTGTGCCACCATACTGAGCTTTCTTGTAGATATTCTGATTAGAGGTCAACTGATACTTTAATAATTCATTAAATTTTTTTCTATAAAGAAACATTACTAAAACAATAACTTTTTATAATTGCATAAAAGACATTCCATGCTTATTTACAAATATTACTCAATACAGCATAGTATTATTACATTCACTTAGAGTCAAAAATAAGGGAGAAGTCTAAAGCTGCGGGGATCAAGGAGTTACATTTCTTCCAATGCACTGAGCTATACTGACTTATGGTCACATAAAACGTAAATGCTTCCAAAATAAACACAGTGTTTAACATGAAAACTGGTAATTCACACAGTAGAATACTGATTGGCAGTGAAGAGAGATAGATTAAATCATCTGATATAGGTGAATCTTAAAGATATCAAGACCATTTTAGAGGCTGGAGATGGAAATATGTCCTGTTTTTGTATGTGACTGAAATTTTGCAAAAATCAAAGTATTAAAATGGTATTTTAATGACATCACAATGTCTAGGCTCTGCACAGATGTAAGAACTGGAATGCCATGTTCTAAAGCCAGAAACTGCAACTTAGATGAAGACAAGTATGTTATTGTAAATAATTTTGTTTATAAGAGATTATTAGAAAACATTTTTGAATGATTTCTAATGTAACTTCAGAAGAAATGGCCCATTGGTCTTGAGAATTAACTTAACTGAGTAGTAGAAAAATTGCAGAAAACACCCCGACCCAGGAACCAGACCCATGCAGCCTGAGTGGGCAAGCAGAAGATGGGAGCACAGGAGTACATTTCCTTCTGAGTATTGATCAGTGGAGAATGTGAGAGTAAAGGGGAGGGCTCTGCTAAAGCTCACATTTGTCTTTCCTGTAATCTGAGACTCTCTGAAGTCTGAGAACAGCAGTCTCAGAACAGAAGTCAGTGGCTTCATGCTATTTCTTAAGACAGTGCTTGTACAGTTCTGTTTACCTCTAATGTGACACTGTGAATTCCCCTAGATGTTTAAAGCTGTACTCTAAACACATTGAAATTTCAAAACTTTATTGTCCTCTTCTCACACAAAAACATACCTTCTTAAAAGTTAGGAAAGGGTTGGGTTGTAATTCTGTGGAAGAGCACTAGCCTAGCCAACTCTAGGTTTGATCTTTAGCATTGCCAAAATGAATGAATGGATGGATGGATGGATGGATGGATGGATGGATGGATGGATGGATGGATAAAATTATGGGGATTTTCTGATGTGATAGCAATAACATTCAGTATCTTAGCAGGAATTTGGGATACACAGATACAAACATTTATTACAACTTGAGAATTTACATTCAAGAGTTACACACTTAGGTATATATAAATATAATTTTAGAAGAAATATTTAGCAGCACATGTTTAGCTCTAGTCTATAACATACATACTTAATTATTTAGGGAAATGTCTGCTTTTGACTAATTTACTTTTGAATTCATAAAAATAATATGGATTGGTGAATGCAGAGGGAAATTAATAGATATGATAATTCAAGAAGAATTACATTTGTAGGCTACATGGTATGCACAATAAAATTCCTCCAACTTTGCCTATGTTTGTAACTTTTTGTTTGTTGGTCTTGAGACAGGGTCTTGTATAGTCCAGACTGGCCTTGAACTCACTATGTAGCCAAGGATAGCCTTGAATTCCTGACCCTCTGGCCTGTGCTGCTCTGGTGCTGGGATGACATGTGTGCATGACAGAGCCTGGCTTATGTTTGAAAATTTTCATTAAAATGTTGGGAAAAGATCTAGAAATATGATGTCACCTTAAATGAGCAGAAAAAAGAGGTCATGGAAGCTTATAGACTGCAGTCTACTTACAAGGGCTCTGGACACATTCTATACTTAATGAATTCCAAGTGCTGATCTCTTGTGACAAGTCTAGTTACATTATCCACTTTCTTCCTTTTATTTTCTGGTTTATTTACTGGTTGTTAATGTTCAATTAACAAGACCCTGGGTATGTATTAGGGATACAGTTCTGTTTGTATTCCCATGGAGCTTCTGTCTATGGTTAATCCAGTAACCAATACCACTGACTCCTTAGAACCAGAGGGATGCTGGTTCCTCCACCTTTGAATGAAGCTGTTTGACAGATAAAGCCATTTTTTTTAAAAAATTAAATTTATTTTTATCTGGGGCTGGAGAGATGGCTCAGTGGATAAGAGCACATTCTGTTCTTGCAGAAGACCTGAGTTCAGTTCTCAGCATCTAGTTAGGTACTTAGAACTGCCTGTAACGCCAGCTCCAGCATATCCAACGCCCTCTTCTGGTCTCTACCAGCATCCACACACGTTTTTATTTATGTTTATGTGTGTGTGCCTGCTTGTCTGTTTGTGTACCACCTGATTCCATGTTCACCAACCAAGCATTCTTCTGATTCCCAGGATGCTCTCAGAAAAAGACATGGTATTCCTTGAGTATTTTCAGTCTCTGCTATGGTGGCTTCTCAGGCAGCTAAGTCTCTGTGACTAACTGTTTTGTTAATTACAGAGGTCTAGCTCTAGGAAGAACGGTACTGGTATCTTTTCCTGTATAAAGGAGACTGATGACAGCTCCTTTAAAATGCCAAGTTGATTCTGACTCTTCGTGAACCTTTACACCTCTATTCTGCTGTGTCCATTTGAATGGCAATGAAGAAAATGAAATTTTTCTCTGATAGAGACCCACACATCTCACAGCACAGGATCCACTCCAGCTTGACTTTATATTTTTCCCATTTTTTTATATTGCTGTTTTAAAAAGTTATAGGGTGAAAATAAGTAGGTAGATAGGTAGATAGATAGGTAGATGATAGATAGGAAGATGTGTGCACACGTATTTCCTTCAAAATCTATAGCATATATAGTATATGTATTATTATTTTATTCTGGAAGACTATGACTAACATTAATTCATGACCTCTGGATGATGACAAAAGGCATATCAGTCTTTAAAATCTATTATAAGTTAGTAAGACCAAAATGTGGGACAACCATCTTAAAACTCATGAGTTTTGTATATTTGGTGCTATATTTGTCCAGTACCAGCACTTTCACTGACAATCTATCTATCTCTCTATGTCTATCCATTTATCTATCTCTCTATATCTGTCCATCTGTCTCTATATCTACTCATCTGCCCCTCTATCTCTTGATATCTATTCATCTATCTCTCTGTATCCATCTCTGTCTATCTCTATCCATCTCTCTATCTCTATAGATATCTGTATCTATATATCTCTATATATCCATCTTTCCATCTGTCTCTCATCTCTCAATATATGTCTCTCAATATCTCTATCTCTCAGTATCTCTATCTATCTATTTATCTATCTATCTATCTATCTATCATCTATCTATCTATCTATCTATCTATCTATTTATCTATCTATCTATCTTATTTATCTCTGTATATGGGGTAGGGAATGAGAATGAGGAGGATATATGTGGGAAGATATGCCTAGGTATTTTTTGGTGGTGCTGATTGAATCCAGGGTCTTTTTTTTTTTTAACATAAAAACAGGTTATAATTTAAAAGTCCAGGGTTGTTTTAAGCAGTAAAATATTTTCTCTGTAGAAAATAGTATAAATGATAACATTTACCAATAAGCCCTTTAAAGCCAAATGATAGCTGAATTATACATATAAATATTGATTAGATTCTGGGATACAGAATAAACCTATCTTCATCTGTTCAGAGAGCTACATTTTACTTAAGTTGTGTAAGTGAGCTTCCTATTCATTTTCCCCTTCACTGTTTGATTTACAGTAGACATTTTACTATAGGCTAATCCATATTCTAAAAAGATTTTAGCCTCCCCTTCTGAAAGTACGGCCAGCATTTTCTTTCATCAGCTTAATATAGTACAAATTCTTATCCTAATAGTGAAATGTTTCACTAAAGCTTGCCCAGTGATTGGGCAAAAACAAAACTTATTATAAGCCACAGTCATCCTAGGGTCTCCCCTGCTAGGTAGCCTCCCTGGATCTGTGGGTTGCAGTCTGATTGTCCTTTGCTTTATATCTAGTATCCACTTATGAGTGAATACATACCATGTTTGTCCTTCTGGGTCTGGGTTACCTCACTCGGGATGATATTTTCTAGTTCCATCCATTTGCCTGCAAATTTCATGATGTCATTGTTTTTCTCTGCTGAGTAGTACTCCATTGTGTATATGTACCACATTTTCTTAATCCATTCTTCAGTTGATGGGCATCTAGGTTGTTTCCAGGTTCCGGCTATTACGAATAATGCTGCTAGGAACATAGTTGAGCATGTATCTTTGTGGTATGATTGAGCATTCCTTGGGTATATGCCCAAGAGTGGTATGGCTGGGTCTTGAGGTAGATCGATTCCCAACTTTCTGAGAAACTGCCATACTGATTTCCACAGTGGTTGTACAAGTTTGTACTCCCACCAACAGTGGAGGAGTGTTCCCCTTGCTCCGCATCCTCTCCAACATAGACTGTCATTAGTTTTTTTGATCATAGCCATTCTGACAGGTGTAAGGTGATATCTCAGAGTCGTTTTGATCTGCATTTCTCTGATGACAAGAGATGTTGAGCATTTCCTTAAATGTCTTTCAACCATTTGAGATTCTTCTTTTGAGAATTCTTTGTTTAGCTCTTTAGCCCATTTTTTAATTGGATTGTTTGGTATTTTGATATCTAGTTTCTTGAGTTCTTTATATATTCTGGATATCAGTCCTCTTTCAGATGTGAGGTTGGTGAAGACCTTTTCCCATTCTGTAGGCTGTCTTTTGTCTTATTGAATGTGTCTTTTGTCCTACAGAAGCTTTTCAGTTTCAAGAGATCCCATTTATTAATTGTTGCTCTCAGTGTCTGTGCTACTGGTGTTATATTTAGGAAGTGATCTCCTGTGCCAATGTGTTTAAGAGTACTTCCTACTTTCTCTTCTATCAAGTTCAGTGTAACTAGATTTATGTTGAGGTCTTTGATCCACTTGGACTTGAGTTTTGTGCATAGTGACAGATATGGATCTATTTTCAGTCTTTTACATGTTGACATCCAGTTATGCTGGCACCATTTGTTGAAGATACTTTCTTTTTTCCATTGTATAGTTTTGGCTTTTTCTGTCAAAAATCAGGTGTTCGTATGTGTGTGGATTAATGTCAGGGTCTTCAATTCAATTCCATTGGTCCATATTCAATTCCATTGGTCCAATTCTATTCCATTGGTCCAATTTAAATTCTTCTCTCATACATTACATCCTGACCACAGTTTTCCCTCCATCCCTGTACCCCCATTCCTCTTCCCCTCTCCCCCAGATTCACTCCTTTTCTGTCTCCCTTCAGAAAAGAGCAGGCCTCCCAGGGATCTCAACCAAACATGGTGTAACAAGTTACAGTTACACTAGGCACAAAATTTCATATCAAGACTGGATAAGGCAAGCCAGCAGGAGGAAAAGGGATCCAAGAGCAGGCAGGAACTGGAGAGATGGCTCAGTGGTTAAGAGCACTGACTGCTCTTCTAGAAGACCTGGGTTCAATTCCCACCAAACTACATGGCAGCTCACAGCTGTCTGTAACTCCAGGATCTAACACCCTCACACAGACATACATGCCAGCAAAACACCACTGTACATCAAAAAAAAAAAAAAGGCAGAAGAATCAGAGACACTCCCCACTCCCACTGTCAGGAGTCCCACAAAAACATATATTCAGTGGACCTAGCTCAGACCCATGTAGGCCCTGTGATGTTGCTTCAGCCTCCCCTATGAGCCCTGCTTAATTGATTCTGCAAGCCTTTGAACCCAGGGTCTTTGCTACTCAGGTACTCTACCACTGAGTTATACTCCCTCACTTGAGCTGGGTTTTACCATGTCCTCCCATCTGATTGTAGTTGTTGCAGACATTATTGTTGCTGTGTGTACATGATGTGAAGGCCTATGTGGAGGTCAGAGGGCATCTTTGCGGAGTTGGTTCTTTCTCCCTCCTCCATCTGGGTTCTGAGGATCAAATTCAGATGGCCAGGCTTGCCCTGCAAGCACCTTTACCAACATCTGTATACTTATTTTATACAAATATTTCCATTTACTTCACAAAGCTTAAATGTTTTTCTTCAGCATTGCTACAGATACATGATTAACATTTCAAGCATGGATAAAATGAAAGGTTTGGTTTCACCAAGAAAGGAAAATAGGGAGATGTCTTTGGTATTTTGGATGGAGAGTTTTGTTTTTGCTCAGCAATAGGTCTCAGCTTTGCTAAGGAATAGGTAAGTGTTTTCAGGGGCAGGTCCATGGTAAGCCACTGGCTGCAAACACTTGGTTTTAGCTACACATGGCCAGCTGCTCTGGGGCTGATTGGTGTGCAGATTACTGCATTGGGTGGTGTGGTAGTTTGAATGTAATTGACCCCCATCATCTCATAAGAAGTGCCAGTATTAGGAGGTATGGCTTTGTTGGAGTGGGTATGGCCTTGTTGGAGGAAGTATGTCACTGTGGAGGTGGGCTTTGAGGTTTCCTATGCTCAGGATACCAGTGTCTCAGTTGACTTCCTGTTGCCTACAAGATATAGGGCTCTCAGCTACTACTCCAGCACCACACCTGCCTGTATGCTGCCTTGCTCCCCATCATGATGGTAATGGACTGAACCTCTGGAACTGTAAGCAAGCCACCCCATTTAAATGTTTTCTTTATAAGAATTGCTGTTGTCATGGTGTCTCTCCACAGCAACAGAAACCCTAAGACAGGTGTTCCATCTCCTCCTTGTGCTGACCCTAAACTATGTGAATCTGCTAGTGTGTGTGCTGTAGGAGTCTCTGGCAGATGCTTTTATGTTTTATCTTACACTCTTCTATAATGTGTGTCTTCTTAAATATATGCATTTCTTACATTTAAATTGTAAATTTAAGATGTTGTGGATAGTGCACGCCCTGCCCCATAACCATCCTCATCTTCACTCTCCTATGTCTCAACACTGTCCCTCCTTCCTTTCTTCCTTCTTTAACTATCTATGTTTACCACTCTTCTATCTTTCCAGCCCTCTCCTTCCTTCCTACTTGAACTATCCATATCCCTACCCTTCTGTTTTCCAACTCTCTCATTTTTTACACTTTCTCTTTTTTAAAAAGAAAAAGCGTTTTTTTTTTTTTTCCAGAAAGGTCTCACTGTGTGGCCCTGACTGGCCTGGAACTCTCTTGCTTTGTAGACTAGGCTGGCCTTGAACTCACAGAGAACCACCTGCTCCTACTTCTGGAATGCTAGAGTTAAAGATGTAAACCACCACACCCAGCTAATCTCTATCCTTTTATGAGTGTGTTAGCCAGGGTTCTCTAGAGGAACAGAACTGATAAATATATATATATTAAAAGGGATTCATTAGGTTGGCTTATACAATATGGTCTAGGCCGTCATGCAATGGTTGTTTAACACTGGAGAGGCCAAGAAGCCTCAGCCAGTGAGGCTGAAAGTCCCAATATGGTGCTGATGACATGGAGGATCCTTGGAGAGCTACTTATCTTTAGTCTATGCTAGAAGCCCAAAGAAGTTTGCTCTACTATCTGTGGAAGGATGCAGCAGCAACAGAGTAGATGAATTTGCCAGCAAGAGTGAGGGCAAGCAGGCAAAAAGCATGTCTTTTAATCTGGGCTGCCATCAGAAAGGACCACCCACATTTAGGGAAGGTCTTCCCACTTCAAATAATCAGATCAAGAAAGTCCCACACAGAAGTGCCCAGGCTTGCCTTTTAGATTATTCCAGATGTTGTCAAGTTGACACCAAGATTAATCTTCACCTCCACACATACAACTCTTTAACAGCTGAGCCATCTCCCTAGTCCCTACGAACATGTAACTTTTCTCTGCAGTACTTGTGTCTGTCCTGGGGGCTGACTGCCAGGACTGCTCCCAGGTAACCTGGGTCTGCAGGGTAGCACACTATGAGCTGTGTTGCTCTTGGGCAGCTTGAGTCATCATTCCTAGCAAAAGAGCCCTGTATTGAGCTGTATGGTTCTTGTGTAAACTTGAGGTAGAAACCTAATGGGAACTTGAGAGGCAGTGCTAGCCCTAACTCCCAAGTGGCATGATGCTCAGATTGGGTGTACTCCCTTATACTGTGAGGTCTTTTAGGGCCAGGGAGCTTTCATTTGTCTTTGTATGTCCAGCCCTAAACCTGCCTTCCTAGCTTTGGGAGTGATAAGTCACTGTTGCTTGAAGGCAAAATGAAAATTGTTTGCTCCATGGAGCCAGGCCCCTTGGTGGCCGAGTGTATGCTCGTGGCCAGCAGAGGGCGCGCTTGCACCAGTGGTGGAGGAGCTACGAAAGCATGTCAAATCCAACCAAGCGAAGCTGTCCAGAAATGTAATGTAAACCTTCACAAACGCATTAGAATATCATCAGTGTACATAACAAACCCAAATTATAGTTGGTCTGAAAGACACAAGACCCCATAGGATTATCTTAGGGAACACAAAGCCATGGCATCTCACAAAGTGGAATATGAAGTTTCCAGGTCACTCTTCCTGGAGAGTTTAATTTTTAAATTGGAAAGCTCTTGACATTCTCTTGGTGAGCCCCTTCATTTTGCAGAGGAAACTGGGGTTTATGAAGCTGGTCCTTTAAACTTGAAAGGATGTGACTGGGGAGAGGTGGCTGGGAGAAAAAGGCAGCTAAGTTCCCCATCACTGTTCCTCTATATATGTGCACTTAAGTAGAAAGATTTAGGACCTGAGTTCCAGCACAGGTACTGAAATACAAATTCATGTGCGTGTTTCATACATTTAAATATGTAATTTTCAGGATCTTATCCAGTGGTTCTCAACCTTCACAATACTGCAACCGTTTAATACAATTCCTCATGTGCAACCATAACATTATTTTGGTGCTACTTCATAACTGTAATTTTGCAACTGTTTTGAATCATAGTGTAAATATTTTTGGAGATAGAGGTTTGGTGAAGGGTCACAATCCACAGGTTGAGAAGCCATTCAGACTATCTGGGCTACAGTTCTGATTAGTCTTAAACTTTCTGTGCCTTTATCTCCTTCCTATCTATAAATGAGGTTAATAATTACCGGCTTCACTGGATTGTTTTTAAAGGTTAAATGAGTTAATCTTTGTAAAACTGTGTAGTGTGACAAGACTTCCTGGGGAGACTCATGTCTACTCACCCCAGATAGGCAGCCCATGACAGACCAAAGTATGGACACCACCAAAGTCCAACTTGGTGAACCAATGAGTTTTATTGGAGTTACTTATAGGATTGTGTGAGAGGGGTTACTTACAGGAGCAGCTATGACTCAAAGGCAGATTATCACCAAAGCCCAGCCCAGCATGGATGACAGCTCACAAAGCTGGGAACCTGGAACACACTAAACAGCAGCAAGTAGGCAGCCCCACGTGTTAGAGACTGTCTGTTCTAGGTGACTCAGTTAGTCTAACCCTCATCCAAGCTGCTTGGAGGGCTCTCCGCTTCTTTCAGACAGTTGGATTTGTTTGATAGAGACTCTAAGCAAGTTTTTATTGTTTATTCTTGGGAAGGAGGAGCCTAGTGAATCTGCTCAGTTTCAGGAACTTCTTGAAGCCATTTTGAGTTGTTTGCTTCCTGTCTTAAGGAGCTTTCCTTCAGGATGGAGTGTTTCAGTCCTGGAGGAAACTGGCTACACAACAGCTATCAGAGCAGTGATATTTATTATTGTTGTTGTTGTTAATTATTATTTGACTACAAAATAAAAATACCCAAAATTTTGGGAAGACACTATTTTAATGAATACAGGCATCATTCCAAGGATACTTTTAAACTTGAATATATGGTCAAGGGAGTGCTTGAGATCAGAGTCAGCCATGGGAAAGGGGATTCAGCCTATTAGAGGTCCATGAGAGCACACATCCTAGAACTAGGGCTTCAGGTCGGGGGCTCAGCTCCAAGGCTCTCCTAGTCAGACTGAGTAGCTCAGAGATGGGCCACAGAGGCAGTGATTTGGTTGGTATTAGAAGTCCTACCTGGGAAGAAACACAGCAAAAACTCAGCCCTTAAAGAAGTGCTACTGTCGCCAGGCAGTGATGGCACACGCCTTTAATCCCAGAACTCGGGAGGCAGAGCCAGGCAGATCTCTGTGAGTTCAAGGCCAGCCTGGTCTACAGAGCAAGATTCAGGACAGGTACTAAAATTTATGCAGAGAAATCTTGTCTCGAAAAACCAAAAAAAAAGAAAGAAAAAGAAAGAAAGCTACTGTCAAGAGATGAGTTTCAGCCTGAGCAGGGGAGTCAGAAGCAGCCTGGTGGAAGGGAATGGGGCAGGACAAAGAGGGTAACAGAAGAAAATGACTCAGCATTCTTTGGAAAGTAAGGCAGTGAGGCTGAAGATTGAGGGGACTTAAGTAGGACAGGTGTGGTGTTTTGTGTAGGTGTGGCCCCCATAGACTCATGTGTTTGAATGCTTGGCTCAAAGGGAGCAGCACTATTAGGAGGTGTGGCCTTGTTGGAGGAAGTGTGTCGAGGTGGAGGCAGGCTTTGAGGTCTCATATATGCTGAAGCCACAACCAGTGTGACAATTCACTTCCTGCTGCCTGCAGATTAAGATGTAGGACTCAGCTCCTTCTCCAGCATCTATCTACCTGCATGCTGCTGTTTCCCACCAGGATGATAATGGACTAAACCTCTGAACCTGTAAGTCAGCCCCAATTAAATCTTTTCCTGTATAAGGTTGCCATGGTCATGGTGTCTCTTCACAGCAATAGAAACCTTAGCTAAGACAACAGGTTATAAGAACCCTTTCTGCCAGTGGGAAGAAAAGGCCCTAAGCCCTGACCTGATCCTTTCTGACATTCCTGGGATGTCCTCACCTGAGGACTGTGGTAAATTCTTCTTAGGATTCTGATTCTCTAGGGCCAGAATTCTTTCTCCCAGATTGCCTTGCCAACAAACTCCTGAGGATGCTGCTGGTTCTTAGACTCCTGTCATTCCTACCTCAGAACAGAGAGGACTGAACAATAGAGGTCACTACCAGAGAGTCCACCATGAAGCAAATACGTGGGAAGGCCTTGCAGCACAGATTCAAGGCTGCCTTTCCAAGGTCCCAAGTAGTAAATAGGATTACAGGAGTCTTAGAGGGAAAGCCCCAACTCTAGGAGTCTGAAAGACCAGGTGTGGCCACCCAACCCAACATGTCATTAAAGAGGGGGGTGATAGTGAAGGGCAGAGGGATTTTAATAAATGTGGCCATGTAGGGATGAGAAGCCCATGAAGTTCATTGGTCCCAAATTAGGACACTGACGTGGTATGAACTTGATCTCAGCCAAAAGGCTGAGACTCCTTAAAGGTACCGGTTGGAGCTTTGGAATAGAGAGGAGGGCAGGGGCAAGCAGTGAGAGTAAGTAAGCAGTCCCGCTCAAGGTGTGGCCGATGGATCCTTGGCAGCTGGTTCAAAGAGATTGTCTCTCTCATCACTTGGGGGGGGGG
>CABHPR010100109.1:0-23112 GCA_902168415.1 Peromyscus melanophrys
ACATACACACACACACCCATCCATACACACACACCCATCCATACACACACACCCATCCATACACACACACACACACACACACACACCATATACACATACCCCCCATACACCCACACACACATACACACATCCATACACCCACACACACACACCTACACACTGGAGGGCTTAGAGGCAGTAAGCAGTTGCTGGAGCTGGGGAGTAGAAAGCGGTTTGAGGCATGACCTCTAGGCAATTAGTGGTGGCTGGGGAAAGCCAGACATTTTCTTCAGTGTTGCGGCCTCTGGTAGGTTGCCCATGTTAATTAGGAAACCTAATTAAACTCATTGGAATCAGCAGAGTGGGAGAAGAAAAAGAGAGGGTAGTAGGGGTCAAATGTCATCCAAATAAACTATCTACATGTACGAAGATGCTAGAATCAACCTATTAATATACAATCAATACATTCTAATTAAAAAAAAATATCTTACAAAAGGCACAGAGCATGTATGTCAGGTGGTGACAGGTACTGCAGACCAAGACGACGACTCTGGTCTTCGAACAACCCAACAGGCCCTTTCTTTCCACAGCAATGATCTCCCACCTCACTGGGAAACTGTCCTCAGTGCCCGGTTCTATACTTAGCCACCACCATACTCTCTCCCCATCCTGACCAGAGTCAGGTTGGCATCCTGTTAGAGCCCATTTAGGTTTCCTAGTGGCTTTACCCAGCAGGTCTGCATAAAGAGGATGACTGGAACACAGGCCTCAGTACAGGTGTCTGAGATGGTCTGCACTTGGCTGTGCTGGGGGGAGGTCTTCTGCTCCACCCCTTGGCATTCCTTTAAAAACCCTTTGGCAGAGACAGTCAGGGCCCGATGGATTAGGATCCAGGCCCTCTCGAGGCTATCCTGTATTTTCTAACTTTTTCTCTCCCCGCTATCCTTCTAACTAATATTTCCTGCTGCTTCTACCCAAGAATACTCTGGGGAAATGTGGGGTTGGGGTGGCCCCTCCACAACCTGTGCCCCGCCCCCCACATTTCCCCCTCGGGGACCGTGCTCCATCAGCCATGCAAGGCCCTTCTGCTCTCTACCTTGCTCTCGCCATCCACTAGCTTCCATTCCATTCACAGACTTTTGCTTTCTCACAGTTCTAAAGCTCTTTGCATATTTCCAAATGGGTAATAGGCAAGACCTCATCTGGATTCATCCAGTTCCCATGTATGGAGTCATGTGACTATATTAATTACTTTTCTGTAACAAATACCTGACAAGAAGCAACATAAGGAAGGCAGGGTTGATTTTGACTCAGGCTTTGAGGTTACAACCCACCATGGTGGAGAAGACAGGCCAACAGGGGTGGCTTGCAGCAGACTGGGCCTTGAATATCAGAGGACCAAAAGGCAGAGAAGGTGGCAGGTCAGCATTCAGCTGGCTGTATCCTTTTTCCACCTTCACTCAGTTCTGGAAGGCAGCCTGTGGCATGGCATGCCACCACATCCAGAAGTTCCCCTCTCTCACCCAGTCAATCCTTTCTGGAAACATCCTCACAGACACACCCCCAGATATGCCACACAAATGCTGTAGGTGGTTCTTAATCCAATCAAACTGACAACCAAAGTTGACTATCAGAGGTTCTTGAGTCTTGGGCAATCCTGACCACCTAACCCAAGTGTTTAATTAATCTTTGTTGGCAGACAGCTTAAAAGCATACACTCTACTGCTTGCCTATACTACTGTTTTCCCTCTCTTACCTGACCTGCCTCACCACGCACTGTGCTTCAGACAGCTTAGGCTGACAATACAAATATAGTCCAATAATCACCTATCTGCCAGTAAAATAGCTTTCTTTCACTGGATTCAAGATCTTAGTGGTCTTAAAGGTTCATGTTCCTAAGATATATCCTGAGCCCTCTCCTCATCTTTATGTTATATTTTGGAAATTTCATCTTTTCATCTCCTAGTGAAAATGAGGAAATCTTGAGATACTGGTGACCCATACATCATCTGCATGTGATAAAACCGCATGGGGCTACACTCCTGCACAGCATGTACTCAGAGACTGGAGCATGTGAGCTGGTGGAATCTGATAAATTCTGTGGATTTTGGTGATGTAAATATCTTGCTTTCAACATTGTGAATATAAAATACAAGCATTAGAAGAGTCTAGGCAAAGGGCTTGAGGAAAGTCACTGTACCTTGCAATTCCTTCCAGAAAAATCTATATTTCAAGATCAAAATTAAAACCTAAAATAGATACATATGTTTTTAAAAAGTGAACACACAGGAAGAAAAGCCTTCGTGACTCTACTTTTCACAAGACAGAAACACAAATTCACCTGCCCCACACTCAAAGCCACACAGAACCTTTGCAGTCTGTGTCCAGTTCCTCTCCTTTAGACTTTACATTCATTCTTTAGACAACTCATGATGGACCAATGCATTAGAAATACAGTAGTGACCCAACAGATAAGGCGCCAGTTAAGCGATAAAGCGAGTTCTGCCACAACCTGGAATTGTAGCAGATAGGCTAGCCATTCCTCCTTCCATTCTGTTCTGCTCCCTTTGCTCAATATTCACTTTCCTGCATTTGTGAGCCCCACTCCCCCACGCTATCAAATCACTCAGTCATAAACATTCCCCAAGCACCCCCTTGTACCCTGCTGCAGCTGCACCCGGGCTGCAGCTGTGAACCACAAAGCAAGGCCTCTGCCCCAGGAGTCTCACATTAGTGAAAGACAGATGATCCACAGCCAGATAGGAAAACACAAAAGGACAAGATTTAAGGGAACGATCCGATCCGGAGAGTGGATTAGGCTAGTGGGCCAAGCAAGCATTCCTCCAAGCAGGTGTTATCCAAACTCAAACCTAGATGCCAAGAAAGGACGTTAGACAGAACGGAGGAAGTGGGCATAAAGGCTTAAGAAGGGAGATGCTTGACCTAGTTAAAGGAGTGGAAAGGTTAGTGTAGTGAGGCCAAGGAGGAGGAAGAGATAATAAAATTGGGGGGGGGGGGGAATCAGAAAGGTGGGCAGGAGACAGATGCAAAGGGCTCTGGGAATCAGGATAGCACGGATGCTGCTTGGGTTTAGAAACAGGCTGTGGAGGAATTTGAGCAGGAGAGCCCCACCACATCCATCAGAGACAAATCTGCTGCTGTGCAGAACATGACTAGGGGTGGGGTGGGGAAAAGCAAAGAACCAGAAATAAGCTGGAGAGTCCAGAGATTCTGGGCTTCTAAAGAGTCTCCACGTCGCCTTGTTCTTACGGCTGTTGTCTCACTTGCTCCATGGTTAGGCCGTCTGCTTTATGTCTTGCCTTCCTGACTAGACAGGTGCTGACAGAGCAGAGGGACCCAGTGTTATTCTCTCGTGCCTACCAAGCTCAGTCATTTCTTAATTGGTCATATCCAGCTTGGGGAGAAAGGAGTGTAGACCCAGGAAGGTTCTAGAAAGTAAACGGCATTTGAGGTACACCACTAAGGATGGCAAAATTAGACACATGGAACTTGGGAAGATGGAGAAGGCAGCATGCTGAAAGGGGAAAAAAATAGATGGGAAACAATGGCTGTGGGGTGAATGCAGCAAAGAGAAAGTAAATTGGAAAGACTAGAAAGCTGGGTTGGGGGAAGATTACGGCAGTTTCTTCAAAGGTTTTATCTAAGAACAGAAGGGTGCTGCTGAGTGTTTTTGAGCAGAGGAACGAGAAGATTTTGAATTCTGTAACTTAAAATGAAGCTGCTAGAATACGGAGGGATGCAAACCAGGAAAGGCAGGAATGAGCATGGAGTACAGGGCAACGGGTGATGAGTGCCTGGATCAGCCTCTGCTCTTCCCTGAAAGCAAAGCATGACCTCTAAGAGCGTGCATGCACACCATCACGGGGTGTGTATCTGTGAACTGACAACAGCTTTTAAGAACACCACAACTTATACCTGCCCAGTGTCTGCTGTGACCACTGAGTATTTAAGACTGTATGGTAACTTACGGTTGTGGATTCTAGGAAGTCCAAGCGGGACACTGGCATCAGGCGACCATCACACGGCACAAAGTCGAGAGAAAGCCAGCAAACCCTCCAGCCTTTCATAAGGCCCCTAATCATCTCGAAAGGGCTTCAGCTGTTTAAAGTACCCATTTGCCATTAAATTTTAGCACCTGTGTTTGGGAGGACACACCATCGTTTAAGCCATAGCATTTCTGAAAGCACGTGGTGGGTGGGTGAAGATTGTTCAGAACGAAGTGTGCACCATCCAGAACCTGAGCAAATTGAAAAGGGCTAAGACACAATGGCGAAAGGCAGACCAGAGGCCAAGAAGCCCCAGGAGAGAGGCGGGTGTGCAAGACAGGCCTAGTGATGAGCGGCTTTTTTGTTCAGTTTGCGTTTATCTTCTCTTGGTCTCTAGTTGCACTGATTCCCAGCTCCTACCACTGAGTCAGGGCACCTGCTGCAGTGGGTTATTTTTCCATGGAGGAGTTCAGCTGTTTTACTCACGGCCATGGCTAATACGTTACTTTCTCAGTCACAAGACAACTCTCTCCCAAAATGTTTGGTGCTCTGGTGGGGAACAGAGCCCTGACTTGGCTTCCTTTCGCCCTCCAGCCCACCACCATCTATTCCTGCCCTAGTCCATTTGTGTTTCCCGAGCCTCAGAAAAAAGATAGGCTGATGGTTAATATGCACTAGACAGTTTTTATCTGTAACATGCAGAACGTGTTTTTCTAACGTAATTCAGTCCACATAGCAAGTCTATAAAAGAGGTGAAATTTATTGTTCCCATTAAACAGCTGACAAAGCTGGTAGGCATCTTACACACGTACCTGTGGGAACACCGCCCAAAGCCTGGCTTTGACCCCAGTCCGTGACCCTAAACACAGGTCATCAGTATTACCGAGTGCTTCTATAACCCTAAAGACATATAAAGGTGTTCATTTAAAACTAGTTCCCTATAAACCACTATAGCAACAGCTGAAATCCCTGTCACACCATCGCTGTCTTGTCCCTTCCTTCCTATGACGTGATCAGTACTTGAAACTGGTGTTCACTCTTCTATACGTTTTTAACCTTTTACCACACAAAATTACATGGTTTTCAAACTCTACATAATGTGACACCAAATGTATCCATTTGCATCTAGCCATCATCAATGTGATTTAATTAACTTATTTTGGAAATATTTTGTTTTAGGAAAATATTATATTGATAGATGTTTTGCTCTTTTCTGGTACCTTGTCACTTAATAGATCCTAGTACTCTGTCTGATAGATGCATCATGCAAACTACTTTATTTAAGCTACAGACTTAGGAATAGGATTTCTCAGTGTTTGGGGTTTTGTTGTTATTTGTTTTGTTTCCTGAGACAGGATCTTATGTACTAGACTGGCTTTGAACTTACTATGTAGCTGAGGCAGTCTTTGAACTCCTGACCCTGCTGTGCCCGCCTCCTCAGTGTGGGGGTAACAGATGTACACCACCATGCCAGGCTCGGGACTTCCATTTAGAAGGCAGCGTTGCTCCCTCTTTATTTCACTTGAATTTGCTGCAGTATCCTTCCAAGTGGACGTGTCACCATGTGACCTCATTCTCAATGTCAGAAGCAGCAACAGCAAACTCAGGATGGTGACGTATGAGTGTGAAATGGCATCCATTCTCCTGCACTTCTCTGTGCCTTTGAAATATTTCATAATTAAAATGTTACTCTGACTTAGAGTGTTAGGACCTTTGCCTCCTGCTGTCGGTGGCTTGGATTAAGACATAGGAAGGAGCAAGTTCTGTGAAACCAAGATGTCCAGATTAAAATAACCTCAGCAGAATGTACCACTCCAAAAAAAATTAAATGTACTAGGGATACATTAAAGGTTAAAAATAAAAATCATTTTCACACACACACAAGCCAGAGAGACATGGTTAGGATTTGGTATAAAGAAGCCAGGTGGAATAAGGGAAGGATGGGTTGGGATGGCCAGGACAGAAATATGAGGTGCAAATGTCCTGTTTATTTTTGATACAGAGAATTGTGCTTCAACCAGCCTGAATCCTGTAGTTGCAAACAACCAAAATGTATTGACTGAAGCAGAAAAGGGGCTGTATTAGAAAACTCTGCTCAGAGTGGTCCGGAGGATACAGAGGCAGGATGGGCATGGCAAGCACCTAGAGGACCAGGTAGCAGGGACCAGGGAGAAGTTAGGTTAACAGGCAGGTTTGGCAGAGGCTGAGTGTCCACTGCAACAGAGACATGGCCAGAACCAGAGAAACACTGTTCCATTAGGTCCCAAGCTGTCTGGGCTGATATGAGCCAGAGCTCTCAGTACCTACCTCCCTTAAAAAAAAAAAAAAAAGCACTGATCAAAGTAGACCCTGTTTAGGACAGGTATCTGTGTGAAACTTGCTTCCACTGAGCAGTATGACCGGGGCCAGATGTTCTCCATCCAAATTACAGAGTGAAATCCCACCTTGCAGAGTCCCCTGAGTTAGATAGGACAACTCATCTACCTTCCATGTACCAAGAAGTCACAAACAGCCCAGGAGGACCAGAGGGGCTCTGAGCTACAGTAGAGATCTCTCTTAAATGGAGACTGGATTTTAAAGTCAGCTTATATAGCAGAAACTAAGGCAGAGACTGATATTTACCTCTCTCATCTATGTTTTCCTTTTTCTTCAATACTAACAGAATCCAAGTCTAGTCTGGGTAACAACATGCCCAGTTAAGGCTAATATTCCCCAGTCAAGCTTAAACATGCATGTGGACAAGGTCACATAAGTCATTGGGTGGAGCTCCTAGGAAAGCATTTGGAATGGGCCATATTATACCTGTGTTCTTCTTGTCTATAATATGGACCATATTTGGCCGTGAGTTAACCTTGAATGAGAAGATGTACCAACAATAATAGATCAAGAAGACAGGCCTAGTCTGGGTATCTATCTCTGCTGACCACTGAGCCACCTGCCCTGGACCTCTGCTAATTGCTCATGTCATGTTATTTCTTTCTCTCTCTTCGTCTCTCTCATTTGCTCTCTCACTTGCTCACTCTCACTCTGTGTGTGTGTGTGTGTGTGTGTGTGTGTGTGTGTGTGTGTGTGTGTGTGTGTGTTATATGTATGGATACATATAACAGATGGGTACATGTGTACATGTAGATATGCTTGTGTGGAAGTCAGTTTCTATCGCTCCCACCTTATTTTTTGAGACAGGGTCATTCATCAAACCCGGAGTTCCTTCACTGGCTAGGCTGGCAGGCACATGTGCGCCAGAGAATTTCCTGTCTCTGCCTCTACGTGTGTCCTGTGCTAGCATTACAGATACAAGTTGTTATTGGTTTTCATGTAGGTGCTGGGGATCTGAACTCAGGTCTTCACCCTTACACAGCATTCTCTTTACTCACTGAGCCATCTCCCTGGCTCCTGTTTGAATTTTCTACTACATGCATCTAAAATTGAACTTTGATCATTTCAGATGATGAAAAATATATTTGTTGTTAAACATGAAAACACTATGAAAGCCAGCTTCTAGACATCCTATCAGAAAATACCATCGAGCTGGGACTGGAACTCAATGATAGAGTGCTTGCCCAACATGTTTGTGGCCCTAGGTTTAAAACCAAGAACCACCATACTGCATGCATTATGTGTGCATGTGTGTATACACTAACTATGTGTATGTATGTGTGTATCCGTACATACATATATACATTTATACATATATACATACACATTATATATGTGTATATGTGTGTGTTGTTAAACTATACTGCATGATACACCCCATTAATATTACATTATTACATTAATTTTAAAATGCAAAGAGAAAGAATGCCAAGCATGGTGGCTCATGCCTGTAATCCTAGCATATATGAGTCTGAGGCAGAAGGATTACCATAAGTTCAAGGCCAGCCTGGGCTACAGAATGAGACCTGGTTTTTTTGTTTGTTTTTTTTTTGTTTTTGTTTTGTTTTGTTTTGTTTTTTGGTAAGGAAAAAGAATATTGCTATAATAGGAGAAGGGCTTCTCAATAATTGGCTGTATATAAACAATTAACACAACTATAAATAAATGCCCTTCCCTGAGAGGGAAGAACTCCAGTTGACATGGAAAAACTGATGGGTTTTGCTGTTGTTGTCTTGCTAATAAAAGAAAGGAGAACGCTGGAGCAGCTATGGCCTGACTCATCATCAATGCTTTGCTTTGGGTATCTTCCCAATCACACCTCTTGCTTGAACCCTCTACACGGTGTGCCCAACTGGAGAGACTGCGATAAGAAGACAGGAATGTCTTAAAAAACACCAATCAAACATTCCCCAGAATTCTAACAAGGATTCTAACTCTAGCTTCAGAGTTCAAAACACAAGAGCTGGGCTGACAAAATGGCTCAGTATATGATATGAGGACACGTACTGGCAAGGCTGACAAGCTGAGTTCAGTCTCTAAGTCACAGCATAAAAAGAAAGACCCGATCGCCATGATTTATCCGCTGTCCTCCACACATGTGCATGGCAGGCGCACACACACACACACACACACACACATACACACACGTTCTAGCACACACATATATACATACATACATACATATATACTACAAGAGCTGAGCACTACTTTCTCAAGAGCATGCTAAGAGTCTGTGACTCAAACTTGGTCGAGAAGCAAAGACGATGCCAGAGGGTGACGAGGTCCATTAGAACCAGACAAATCAAAGACTGCCGCCTAGGGAATTCCCACTTTGCTTCATCTCTGCTGCAGCTTGGCCCACCCCCACCTGGCAAATAAGATTACCCGTTCCTAGTTATAAAGCAAGGAAAGGTGCTGAGAGAGGAGGTGCCATTAGGATGGACACAAACCAATCTCTGCCCTCTGTTGTCCACAGGTCAATGGGAAGACCAACCCTACGCAGCTCCACCAAAACAACAGCATCAAAACCAGGTGATGAAAGGCTGTTGTGAAGCCCAGGACTCTTCTCAATGATAAAACTTCCTCAAATGACAGAATTTGAAACTATTATTCAATACTATCTTATGTATAAATATCTCAACAAATCTTTGTGAATTAATTCATTGCTCCAGCATATGCTTTTGTCTTGTGCTAGTGACTACAACTTCTTGCTTGTCTCTTCCTACACTGGGGGTACAGGATAAATATTTACAACTGAGATGAGCCAGCCTTCATCAAGCAACATCAGGTCCACCTAGTGTTCTTGATCAAACAGCCACTCCTCAGACACTTTCAAGAGGATTTTACCTGAAGAGCTTGGCCCAGGCCCACACTTCTTCCCTGGGCCATCCCCTCCCTACCTACCCCACAGTTGGCCCCGGTTATGTCCCTAAATCATGTGCTTCTCTTGTGGAGCATGCCTGTTCCCCACAGCCTTATTCTCCCCACTCCTCTCTTCCCTCTGGAGGGAGAGGTGCTGCATTCTTGTGCAGACAGGAGGCATCCCACAGAGCCAGCACGAATTGGCTGCCCTTTCCCAGAGCTCTGAACATCTTGAAGATGTTTGTAATTCTACTCGCGACTGGAGGATATAATTCATTGCTTGCTGAATCAAAGCCCGCCAGCTGCCAGAGGAGTCCAGAGGCCATTTGTGTGATTCAGAAACGTAAAAACAAAAAGAGAAAGGTTCAATTCTCATTCTCTTCCTTTACCCACACGCAAATACGTGTCCTCACAACCAAGTCAAGAGCTCCGTTCTTCAAGTAAGCCACATAATTCCCTACTTGTCCCCATCCTCACACCCCTTGATCTTCAAGGAAAGATGGTCCTACTTGTGTTTGAGACATACAGATTTTGAGGGTGCAAATTAGGTACAAGCCAACTACAAGGTTAAAAGTGGAAGACTGTCCTCTATAAGGGGCTTGTGGGACCTCAGCCAAGGGGAGGGAAGCATACTGCTCTCCTATGCAATCCATCATCCTTCAGTGTGAATGATGACCGCTAAGAAGATAGGTGAGGCTCAATGGCTTTCTTGGCCTTGGCTTTCCAGCCAAGGTCACAGGGCAGGGCAGCTGGCCAAGGCCTCCTCAGTGATTGGGCCTGGGGACCCGAGCAGGAGGATTCTTCATCATCAGGAAAGACTGGGAATTATCTTTTTTCCCTGCCCATCAGAGGATAGCAGGCATTGACCTGGTCTTTGTTGCTTTGGTCTTGATTCTTCCTGTGTCTCCTTCACATGGAAGTTGAACAAATGTGTATAATGCACCACATTCAACAGATTCCTTATAAAAAACCTCCTTAAGATCAATAACAAGCAAGAGCTGGGTGTGCTGGAGCATGCCCATAGTCCCAACATTCAGGAGGTTCAAGAGTTCAAGACCAGCATGAGCTACATATATGGAGAGTTCCAAGCCAACCTGGCATACCTAGTGAGATCTTGTCTCAAAACAACAATATAGTAACAAGTACTGCCATAATATTGAAGCATAATTATGACTCACCTTGAAAAATTCTAGGGGTATAATTTCAGTTAATCCTCCTACAAGCCTTTGGAAGTGAATTATTTTGCTTGTCCCATTTCTTTACAGATGAGAGACATGAGCACCAGATTATGTGACTAGTCTAAGGTTAAACAATTGCTGAGTGAAAGTTACAGGATTTGAATTCAGTTCAGTCAGATATGAAAACCATTGTACAAAATAACCCACTGCTGCCTCTCCACGAAGCTCAGGGAAGTCTCATGAAGCAAAGCCTCTTAAGGGACTGAGAACGGAAGCTTTGATTCCTCTGACCAAATGGTAGCTTCTCTCTACTGCAGTCAGGGGAACTGGAGAAAAAAAAAAAAAACACAAAAAGCCCAGATTTGTGGATCAACTGTAACAGCAACCAGCCTATGTTCTTCCAGTACAGTTTGGGTTTTGTTTCCTTCTTTCCATTTCTCAGTTCCTCACTTCCCCACACCTTCTGTGTGTGTGTTCATGCACATACATATCGTGTGTTTATGGTGTATGTTTTCTGCAACCCACTGATGATCTTTTGCAGAATGACAGGAAACAGACACAAGAAGACAGACAGATAGAGGCCAGATGCATGGTGAACATATGGATGAATAGATGGATGGTTAGACTTACAGATGTGTGAACCAAAAAATGGATAGACCAATGGATAACTGAGTAAGCCAATAGATAGACCAATCAATGGGCACGGCTAGAAGCTGACTCTAATATTTGACCCCTGTAAGTAGGAGTCGGCTTCCATACATGGTCAGCAAGGAAAAGGAAGGGATGGCTTGATCTCCCTCTGGATCACAGAGTAAGCTGGTTCACTTTCTCTGTCAGGCCTTACTCTGCTGCTTTCATTTTTGTGCCCTCCACTATGACCATTCTCTCTGCTCTCTACTTGGCCGGTATTTCCACAACTGTTTTGTTTTTATGAATGGATTTTTCATACCCCTCTCCCACTTGCTACCCATATACTGAGGGAAGGACACGTATTTCTTACCTGTCTTTCCTCTCTTCATCTCAGTGCACTATTGATGACATGAGTGAACACTGCATCATAGAGCACATCACATAAGAAAGCCATGGGCTTCTCCATCAGGGATCTTCTCTAGCTCTTACAGATACTGTCAAAAAACACATGAAGACCAGCCAGGTGGTGGTGGCACACACCTTTAATCCCAGCACTTGGGAGGCAGAGCCAGGTGGATCTCTGTGAGATCAAGGCCAGCCTGGTCTATGGAGTGAGATCCAGGACAGGCACCAAAACTATACAAAGAAACCCTGTCTCGGGAAAAACAAAACAAAACATGAAGACCTAATGATGTCATCCACAAACAACCATCTCTGTTCACAAAATATCTCAGCACTTCACATAGGTCATTTATTGGGCATTTACTAAGTATATTAGTACATGACAAAGTAAGTCATGTAGAGGGCTTACTACTGACTTAAATAATTTGCATTTAATAACTCAATATTCATCCCAAACACATAGAGGTAGGTCTTACTATTATACATATTTTATCAATGAAGACCAAACCAAACAATGTTAAACAACCTACTCCAGATCACACATCAGTGAAAGGCAGAGGCAGGGATCAAACCTAAGTTGAACTCTAAGCCTATAGTCTTAACCCCTAAACTATAGGGACAAGCATGATGGACTCTCTTGACTTTATGGAAAATACTTTGACGGGTTTAGCTGATGCTTTCTGCCTTGCTTTGTCTACACAGTCTCTCTATGGTCAGTCAAGTGATGCTGGAGCCCAATACCAAACACAAGCTGGCAATACAAGCTTGCTCAACCCATTGACCACCTGTCAGCCTCTACTCAATTCCAAAAGTCACCTAAGTAGAAACTCAAGGTCTGGGGTGCATAGCACCATTCATTGATTTTGTGACTTTGTTCAAGTTGTTTAACTTCAGAGAGCCTCCATTTCTTCATCTGCAAGTGGGAAGCCATCCTGCCTAGTGCACTACATGGAGTTGTTGAGAGGATGGAAGATGACTTATTAAACGAAGGGGGCTTTGCCAGAGTCATTGGCAGTATTTCTGCATCAAGGCCCCTTAGAAAACATGATCTAATAGAGTGATTCAAGCAGGCTTCCCAAATGCATTACAGATCATTGCTAGGAAATGCTAAGTGGGTTTTAGTCCAACCAGCCTGAAAGGTTACTCTCCAGGCTCGTGAGTAAACCACCCTTATATCACTTTGGGCCCCTGGCCACTTGGTGGGGCGCCAGAACTGCTACAGGCTTGCTCCGTTCAGACTTGGTTTGACCACAATCATATTAAATATTAAATCATCCAGTGGCCATAGCAAAGAAGAAAACTATGTCAGTGGTTAGCTATTCTGCCTTTTGTTACTATTCACAACAATTTCCTAAGTATTTTGGGCACTCAGTGCTGAACCCAGTCTTAAAAGAAATGACATCAAGCCTAAAGGAACTTTGGCCTAATTTCACTGGAAGTTAAAACTGTGTTTCTTCATACTCATAGCAAGCAAGAGACTGCAAAAATGCAAGTCTTCTGTTCTTGAGAGAGAGGCAGCTGCTTTTCAGCTGGAATTCAGGTCCTTTGTCACCTTGTACCATTCATGAGCTTTCTCTTCACTTGTCTTTCATCAGATACGTCCTCCACAGGATCAAAAACAGCAAAATCAAACTTAATGTCACCAGTAGAGGGACAACTGACATTGTGAGCCTTCTCCCTTGCAGGCAGAGGGTATATCTCACCTATAGTCTTATCCCACTTAAAAATATCACCATGGTCTAAGAACGAGGAAGCAATCAGAAGCATCTAGAATGTGAGGCATTCCAAGACAACTAGTCCTGACCCTTCAATCTTGCCCAGGATATTTTTATAAGAACTGAGGAGACTGAAGAGTCATAACTAAGTGTGATGGTTGGATTCTAAATCTCTACAAAAACTTACAGGGAGAATTAGGGATCTATTAATATGAAGTCCTCAGGATGGAGTATCCTTAAAGCAGCTCTTAAGAATAAGAATGTTCTCCAACCAATCTCTGTTACCATTATCCCACCAAAGAAGGCTAGCCTTCATCAATATCATGTTACTTGCACTTCATAGACAGACAGACAGACAGACAGACAGATGGACAGACAGATGGATGGATGGAATGAATTAGTCCTGGGCATGAAAGAATAGACTAAAGTGGGAAGAGAAATTACATTGGCCAAGAAGAAGTGAAACAATTCTGAGGGGAGAGCAGCTGGACCTGGCAGCAGAAGATGGAGTCCCTCCTTCCTCATCAAGGAAGCCTCTGAGCACATCCCACTCTGCTCATCCATATATTTAAGAGGAAAGGTTTGATAGCAATATCTGAGGTCAAGAGCACAAATTCAGAAATGGGTTTAAGAAGCAGTACAGGTGAAAAGGCAGGCAGGGCTCACACAGAGAAGGTCACGTACTTCCAATGTTCTGGAACTTCTTCCAAGATAGAGCAATGTGCTTGATATCGACTGGTCTTTGAAATTGTGACATGAGACCTCTAAAAACCTACTATCTTGGGGTTTCTATGGTTGTGATAAAACACCATGACCAAGGGCAACTTGGGGAGGAAAGGGTTTAGTTCAGCTTACAACACTCAGGTTACAGTCCATCACTGAGGGAAGTCAGGGCAGGAACTCAAGGCAGGAACTGCAGTAGGGACTACAAAGGAGTGCTGTTTGCTGGGCATTCTCCTCATAGCCTGCTAAGTTTACCTTCTTATATCATCCAGGACAATCTGCCAAGGAGTGCACCACCCACAATGGACTGGCCCTCCACATCAATCATTAATTAAAACAATATCCCACAGACTCACCTACAGACCATCTTATGGAGGATTTTCTCAGTTAAGAGTACCTCTTTCTGGATATATCAAGATTTGTGTACTATTTTGACAAAAAGAAAAAAGAAAAACAATGAGCACACCTACTCTCCAGCCCCTAAGACAGTTTTATCTCCACTGTAAGATTTAGCACATAGAGGATAGGTACTGAATCCAGTTGGTTATATAAACCAGCTCTAGTAGGGAGGCAATCAGCTCACTGTGGGTAACATGACCTTTGTCTATTGCTGACTTTTACCCAGTGGTCTGATCTCACCACGGCTCACCTCCTTTTTGATGCATAATCTCTCTGTTTACCCTTTAGTTTTCACATGATGAAAATAATAATAATAGCTATTCCTCTATAAAGATTTTTATTCAAGGGTTCATAGCCACCTATCTGTGGTTTCTAAGTCTCTTGATTTATGGTTAGGAACAGAACCATTGGGTGCTGCCCAGCTGAGGGACTGGTTGCCCTGTGTCAAAGAAGTCACTAATTCAAAGTGGAATATGAACAAGGTGTGTGTGTGTGTGTGTGTGTGTGTGTGTGTGTGGGCAGGAACTCAAGGCAGGAACTGAAGTAGAGACTACAAGGGAGTGCGAGATGGATTCTGTCTCAAGGGAATAAGGCAAAGAATGATAGAACAGGACATCTAATGTCCTTTGACCTACATGTATGTTTATGGTATATGCACCAATACGCATGTGTATACATAGCACACACATACACCCACACAAAGTAGTCTCTCTCTCTCAAACTGGAATTAGGCTGGCAGCCAGCAAGCCACAGAGATCCTCCAACCTCTACCCACAACAGTGCTGGGGTTAGAGGAGTGTGTATGGCCACACCTGGATTTTTACATGGATGCTGAGGATTCAAACTCTGGTCACCATGCTTGTGAAGCCAGTGCTCTTACCCACTGAGCCATATTCCTAGCCCAAGAACTAGTTCTTGGAGAGACTATGACTACAAAAGCTTTTCCCTTCTTTAGTGGTAATTAGAGCTAGGATTACAATAAGAAAAAACTTCCATGGGAGCACTACCCAGATAGTATGGCAGAGAGAGGACCAGAAAGCTGTGTTTATAACTGTTTGGGATGTATTATATGAGAGAAGAATCTATTTCCAATTAAAAAACTAAACTAAAAAGAAAAATGCAGCTCTTTTAGAAAATTGTGCTAACCTCACATAGTACTGAAACCATGAAGAAAGATAAAAAGTGCACACTGAAGACAGACAAAGCTAAAGAAAAGCTGATGTAAACTTCAGAAGATGGCTTGGTTACACAGCAAAAGTTGGGCAAGTCGAGTTCAGTTTCAATCATTCACTGTGTGACTCTGTGCCAGCCTTTCTTCACTAGACCTTTACCTTCCTGGTCTTTAAATAAGAAGGCTAAATGACAAGATCTTTTATTGCTCTAATATTTAATGTGTTTTTAAATAGTCTGTGTTCTTTGCTGACTACAACTGATGAAAACATAGGGATTTCACTGTCCTGGCGATGACTAGAAACCGTACCTATAACATGAGCAGAACTTGCCTATGTGGGAGTTTGTAGGCATCCTTCAAGGTACACCCAGCATACTTAGAGATTCTATTTGCTGCAGTCCATTCTCCCTATAACACCTGCTTCTGCCTTGTCCTTTACTATGTTGTCTTAACTCAACCCAGGAAAACCCAGGGCACAGCTGCTTCCAGGAGAAAGCAAAGCAAATAAGAAGTTCCATATTGAAGTTCCCTGCAAGGAGAAAATACTTGCTGAGTGTGGATTAAAAATAGCAATCAGGGCTAAAGAGATGTCTCTGTGGTTAAAAGCAGTTACTGCTCTTACAGAGGACTCCACATGGGTTCCCAGTACCCACATGGAAGTTCACAACCATCTGTAATTCCAGTTCTAGAGGGTTGTATACCCATTCTTGCCTCTGCAGGCACCAGGCACACATGTGGTTACACAGACATACATGCAGGCACAACTCTCACACATAAAATAAAAATAAATAAATAAATATTTTTTTAAAAAATAGCTATTGGTAGCCAAAGGCTTAAGTAGATGGGTTGTAAAAATCAATGTATTCCCGATCAGTGCGGCATCTCGGACTTTCGATGAGGTCCCTTCTCCATCTAATGTTCATGTTTTGGCAGCCTGCTGTAATTCTAACTATCTCACTAGCACTTTGGGACCAGTTCTCTGCAAAGAAACCTCTGTCCTCCCTAAGGGTTCCCTTTAGGCTCATTTGTAATCGACTACCTACCATGTATAATTCCTCTAAGATGAACTCTCAGACATACGTTCAGTGAAACAAACTTAGTCATTACATTTAGCTTGCACAGTTTGGACCATAATGTGGTATTGCTGTTTCAATCATTGTTTTCTTTTTATTCTTAATTCACAGATCATAATTGTGCATATTTACAGGATGTATATGATATGCGATCACCCTTTCTGGACTCCCAACTAACTCTAAACTTCTTGCTCACACATACTGAAAAGGAACTTCTGACATTATAAAGAAATGTACAGCTCTCCCATGTTGGCCTGGTTCCCCTGCTCACTTGTACATCATGAAGATGATGATGATGATGATGATGATGATGATGATGATGATGATTTTCAGATAATTTTCTGTGTCTCTTTACTTGTTGTGATAGGTATTAATGTCACAAAAGAACAGAAATTAAGGATCAAATGGTTCAATCATTTCTCCAAGCATCCTGATTGAAGCTGTCTACATCTTCACTGGATATTGATGCAATAAATAATTCCCATTCTTCTTGCAATGAGTCATAATCTAACCAGTTTCTTGTTCTGCTTCATCTTTCATCCAAAGTGAGACCTAGGAACTATACATTGGGGGTTGTATGATTATGCTCAGACTCATGAGACTTATTTCCTTAAATGCAAAGTGCCTTCCAAACTTTAAATGAGTTGGAATGGCTCCGGGTACAAGTCCCAGATTAAACAGATTCCTTGCAAATCATACCCTTCTGCTTCGTGTTCAATTTCTTCTGACAAATGCACAGAAATCATCAGTGGTATTAAAAATGATTAAAAGCTGTGCCAGGATTGCAGCGTTCTACCTGAGCATTTCCTGTCCTGAGGAAGCACGGTCAGCCATCTCTACACCAGGAACCAGTCACCAAGGATGAGGCTTTTGTGAGAAGAACAAGTTCAAGTTTCTGCTGAACCATGGGAAGTCTAAGCCTTCGTCCTACAAAAGCCTATAGCTTACCAACCTGTTGAGAGAATGGAATCTCTTTTGGATGGCCCAGATGGGTTTCAAGTACTTAAGCTGTGAAGTGAGAAAGATTTCAACTCAAATCTTGACACAGAAATCACTAGCCTTGGGAAAGTTAGTTAAGCCCTCAGCCTTAAGTTCATGTCTAAAATGGGACTGACAATACTGTTCACATCATAGGGCTGTTGTGGAACATAATTGAGATAAGAATATATGCAAAATGATATGAGTAATGCCAGTCATATAAGTGAGCCTTGATAGATACATATGTATGAGTAAAAATGTGGGTGTGTATTTTTTACAAAGGTGGGGGGGGGGGGGGTACAGACATATATATTTCTTTTCTTTTTCTTAGTTCATCATGTCTTGGCTTTGGCTGTTTGCCTCTCAACTGTAATTCATTCCTGTTTGTCCAGGGCCTGGATTTTTAAGAAGGGTCACTGTAGCCCAGGCACCTGGTCCAAGTGTTAAGAGCTCATTTGCGGTGTCATATCATGGTGTCCTATAGCTCTGGATAGCCCTACTTTGATCTGGTAAGTCACTATCATAGATGCAGGTACCAGGGATTCTGAAAAAAAGAAAAATAGCCAGCCTCAGTTGGCAGCAGGCTCAGGCTCTCAGAGGGAAAAGGTGGACTGCACAGATCCCTAGACTACCTGGCTGCCATGACCAAAGGAGCTGAACCAGGAGAATTAGGGAGAGAGCTACAGCCCTCTCTGCTCTTCATGACTCAATCTAGTAAACATTGTGCATATTTCTTGGGAGTCCAGTGTGATATTTTGATACATATATGCAGTGTACTAGCTCAGGGGATTGGTAAATTAATCACTTCAAACATTTGCTATTTCTTTGGGAGCATCTAGAATCCTCTTAGCCAGTCCTTTGGAAATATATAATTAATTTCAACTATGGCTATCCTACTGTACAGTAGAACATTAAAGTTATTCATCCCATCCTACTGAATCCCTAAACCCATTAAAAATCCTCTCTCTGTTCCCCTGCCCCCCAAACGCTATTGACTACCATCCCACTCTGGAAGACCAACTTCCTTCACCTCCACATGTGATTGAGAGCATGTAGTATTTGTCCTTTTAGCCTGACATTTTACTTAACAGAAAGTCTGTCATCTCCACCCATGTTGCTTCAGGTGATGGGATGGCATTCTTTTTCATGGCTGGAAGGTGTTTTGTCATGTATATACACACCACAATTTCTCCATTCAGGTACCTATGAATAACTAGGTCAATCCTATTGCTAACATATTGTGAATACTGCTATAATAAACATGGGCATTCAGATGTCTCTTTGACATATCTTGCTGATTTCCTTTCCTCTGGATATTTACCCAGTAGTGGTATTTGTTGTCCATATGGTATATATTTAAATCTATAGTCTACTTATGAGACAACACGTTATATTTGTCCTTCATTTTCCCTCCCATCATTCTTTCTTCTCCCTCCTCTCCCCATAGTCTACTTCCTACCATATACACAGAGTATATATAGTAAAAGTATTTATCACATATACTTAAATCTAGATTTCACATACGAGATACAAAATATTTGTCTTCTCTAATCTTCTCAGCTCCTTTTTTAAACTTTATTTTGAAATGAGTTCTCAATAATATGCCCAGGCTAGCCTTGAACTTGTTCTGTAGCCCAGTAGGCCTAGAACTTGCAATCCCCCTGCCTGGAGCACCCTGCACAGTTGACATTATAGGTCTGTACCACTGACCTCACAACCCATAATTTTTATAGTTGCTACTTTTTGCTGGTTAGTCAGAGAGCTGAGATAGGGACCCAGGGAAAACCCAGCCAGAGCTCTGAGGGAGATGTCAGGAGCTCAAAGGGGCATAGCCAAGCAGGGCATCATGTAAGTCCCCTCCTCCCTCAAATTGTGCCCAGAGGCCCACCAGAAGCACAGGGTCACAGAGGCCACAGAACAAAATGACCCAGAGATTTTGAATGCCTCATTCTGTGACTTGCCCTCTCTTTTGATTAGCTGGTAACCACGATCTTATAACTAATCATAGTAAATCAAGCCACCAATACTTCTCCCAAGGCTATCCTCAACATGGAATACCAGAAACTGTCTTCAACACGGTATGTGTCATTTTATAGGTCATAAGTACATTTGAAAGAGTGTGATAGCTCTATAAAGAACAGGCTTCCAGAAGCCAAGAAACATGTTAACAAATGGCAGTGAGAGAACACCTGTGTCCCCCACGCCATATACTATGATAGAGCATACATCACCTCTGTAGCTGAGCATACATAATATTAAGCTGTTTGGTGGTATTGGCATGCCTGACATGCATTTCTCATTGGGAAAAAAGGCTGCTATGGATCTAGGGAAAACAATTTCCCCCTTTCCTCTTTTTTTTTTTTTACACGTAAAGTTGTATTCAGATTTGCACGATCCTCAAGAAACTACTCAAGTGTCCACCATGCTTCAATTCCTGTGTAAATCCACAGACTCTAGTGAGCCATCCTCTGTGGGTCCCACTGCGCTTGATAGATTGGCTTTTAGGCTGGAGTTGTACCAAGAATTTCTCCATCTGTCCTTGCCAGAATGCCTGTTTCCAATTACATGAACCTCTTCAGGAGAAGGTAACTCCTTTTGGAAGGGGTTAAATCAAAATGTGGTATTTGAAAAAGCAGCTTGGGCCTGCTGAGTGTGTCCGAGGATAAAGTGAGCTTGAACCCCAACCTATGGCCTCCCTGGACTCCCTCCCAGACAGCGAGAGGATCTCATGCCACAAGTGGAGTCCATGTTTTAATGCTCCATTTTCTTCCATTTGCAGTCAAGATGGGGTTATCTGTGATAGAACTTTCTGTGGTCAGTGTCTTAGGCAAATGGCTGAAGGCTAGAGGAGCCAGGTAGCTCACATATATGCCCTTGCTTTTCCAAGGCAATCTGGAAGTAGGATTCTAGATTTGTAGGACAAGGACATGCAAACCCTTATGTCAAATATGCTGGTGAGGAGTTTTTAAATGGGGTGACACTCCCCTTCCTCCTTCCTATGCAAAGTCCCTGACCTTTCTACCCCTCCCAGGGTCTCTCCTTCCTCCCGGCCTCCGGCCAGCTACACTCAGGAATCTCTCTGCAGCCCTGCTGCTTCCCACACCACCCAAATTCCCATATTAAGATTGCCACATACACTAAGGGGAAAACAGGGAGGTTAGAAGTTTCCGGGTGCCAGAGGCCACGGCTTGCCACTCTTGGCTGTCCCTCCAGCTAGGATTTTCATCTCGCTCCACTTTGCTCCCATTTTACGTAGGCCAAGGGCCAAAGTACTAGTGCCAAATCCAAAGTCAAGCTAATCCTGGATCAACCTCCCTCTGACGGACGGTTTCCGCTGAGGAGATTTTTCATTCCATTGCCTACCAAGCTCAAGCCCCATCCTGTTCCTGCTACCCTCTGTCAGCCAACCACTGCTGAAATGGGGAACACCCATCCTGTAAGGGGTCCAAGGGGAAGGGGACTGGGTGCTTGTAAGGAAAGAACTCTTTAAGTCTGTGCTGAAAATGAATCTCTCTTTTAAAACTTCGAGGTGCCTTTGATAGTTTATGGGTGGGAAGAACACTGGGTCTTAGCTAGGGCCATGGCATTTTGGTTAAGCACTCGGGAGGCAGAGCCAGGCAGATCTCTGTGAGTTTGAGGCCAGCCTGGTCTACGGAGCGAGATCCAGGAAAGGCACAAAGCTACACAGTGAAACCCTGTCTCGGAAAAAAAAAAAAAAAAAAAAAAAAAACAACAACAACAAACAAAAAAAATGATAATTCTTGAAACTAAAGTAATTTCATTTCCAACGCTACAGTAACTTGTTTTTCTAGATTCTTGCCCTCCTGCTCTATTGAACCCTAGTGATGGCTGACCATGAGAGGTGTTTATCTATCAGCTGACATTCTTTAAACCACCACCTACCTTAGTTCCCTAGCAATGGCCAATTGTAGGTTTAAAAATAAAAAGACAAGAAAGACAAAAATTCAGTCCCTTTTGCCATTTCCTCTTTTCTAGCATTTAGCTTCCCCTACCTGTAAGAGGGTGTAGGCTCCCTAGTTCTTGCACTGAATAAGACCCTCCCAGGCCTTTTCCCACCAATGAAGCCTGTGTCAGCACTAGGCCACTCATTCCCTTGTCTGTCTTTCCTTCTGGACAGCAGCCCTACAGTAAAAAAAGAACTTTGTAGGGACAGGGTGTCGTGAGAAAGGCCCTTGGAAGGGAGACCTCATACTCTGATGCAGTACTGATACAAAATCACCGTGCATATCACAGCCAGACTGTGGGGGTGTGAATGGGCCCAGGTCAATGGTGACACCACAGAGGGAGGGTGAAGCCCACCATCCAAGTCCCCATACAATGGAAGATTTTATATTTCAAATTGGGACTCATTCTTACAGACAAAAGGAGTCACTGGGGAATTTTAGCCAGTGTCTTGCAACTTCTAGAGACATTTACTGAAAGATACCATGAGAAGCAGAGAAACCCCTGGGAATCCCATGTAGAGATGGTAGAGGCCTTCAGAGTCAAGTTGCGACTGCTGAGGTATCCGATCTCATAGACTGGGCAGCTACCAAGTCCTTAGCATCTCCATTGTGGAGACCACCATTCTATTGGTTGTGTTCTTCTAGAGAATCCTAATTGGTGATGAGCAAGACACTAGGATGTGGTGAGCTACCCATGCCTGAGGTTTAGAAGGAGAGACACAGTAATATAGTTGGGGTTTTTTGTTTGTTTGTTTTTTGTGTTTTTTTGTTTTACTTTTTACTGTTTTGGCTATTTTCTCTTTTCCTGTCACTCAGCTCCCAAATAAATACAAGGAGGCTTATTCTCTCTTATGAATGCCCGACCTTAGTTTGGCTTGTTTCTAGCCAGCTTTTTTTAAGTTATCATACCTACCTTTTGCCTCTGGGCTTTTACCCTTTTCTATTTCTGTCTATCTTTCTTTACTTCTTACTCCATGGCTGGCTGGCTGTGTTGCTGGATGGCTGGCCCTGTCATTCTCCTCTCCTCCTTTTCTCACTTCTCAATCTACTCTTCCCAGATTTCTCCTCCTATTTATTCTCTCTGCCTGCCAGCCCCACCTATTTCTCTCTCCTGCCTGGCTATTGGCTGTTCAGCTCTTTACTAGACCATCAGATATTTTAGACAGGCAAAGCAACACAGCTTCACAGAGTTAAACAAATGCAACATAAAAGAATGTAACACATCTTTGCATCATTGAACAAATGCTCTATAGCATAAACAATTGTAACACATCTTAAACTAATATTCTACAACACAGTAATGCCCAGATTTATGGCTTAGAAAAATAGTGCTTAGTATCTCTGTTAATTTGTTGGTCTAGGAAATTCCAGAGAGTAGAATGGTTGGCAGAGCTCACAGTGAATCTAACTGTGGACATGTGGATGTTGAGGTTGCTGTAGTGGATACAGATAGAGACGCCCAGTTCGTAACCTGTTGTCTGAGCCAGGAGTTCAGAAGGGTGGTAGTGTATGGGATGACTACTGGACTCCAGAATTCTAGTCAGGCCTTCTGCCCTGCTACTTCTTAATGCTTTTGCCCAATGACCCCAGTTAGTTGGAACAGTCTGGAAATCACAGATTCCCAGGATAGCATGACCCTTACTGCCTAAAAAAA
>CABHPR010100111.1:0-16896 GCA_902168415.1 Peromyscus melanophrys
TAAGTTCTCGCCCTGTAGCCCAGGCTGACACAGAAATTCTGATAATCCTCTTACCTTGGCTTGCTCCTGCATGCTGGGAATGTCATGAAGCACCACACGCTTAGCAACTCCAGGTGCTGCGGCTGCTGCTCCCACCATCGCCGACACCATTTTTGTTGTTGTTGTTGCTGCGGTGGTGGTGGTGCCGGTGGTGCTGGTGGTGCTGGTGCTGGTACTGGTGCTGGTGCTGGTGGTGGTGGTGCTGCTGCGGCGGCAGTGGCAGTGGTGAGGATCTTGCATGATCCAGGCTCACTTCAGACTCACTACATAGCTAAATTCCTGATCCTCCGGCCTGCAGCTTCCTAGTTCTAAGATAGCAGGCCGGTGCCACCATGCCTGGCTAACACAGGGTTTTCCCCGTTAGTTTTATCACAGCTTGAGGGACAAACCCATAAAAACCCTCCCATTCCATTCCAAGGCAGTCACATGTGTTGCTAAAAGAGAGGTCTGCCTGAATCCTTCTGTGATCTGAGTTCTTCAAAGCCCTGGTTTGGATCTAGGCGCCTCTGAACTGGGAACTGAACCCACGACTCACAGAGTCTGGGCAAGCGCTCTACCACGGAGCTGTGTGTGCCCAACCCAGAAGCTAAAAAGCTTGAGGGGCAAAGAGAAAATCTTAAGACAGGAAGCAAGAAAACACAACAGAGAAAACAAAAGACGCAGCACCCCAGAATGTCTTGGCCATTGTGTGCGTGCTCACAGGGGCCTGACTTCCCGTTATGCCCCGCTCCCATGGGGAAGGGAACCCCATAGCACACATCTGGCTGCTTTCTACCGGTCAGCGCCTCGGCTCCCTACTATTGAGCCATGCGTTGACTTTACTGCCATCCCAGGGTAACGTCCGGTGGCCACGAGGTTTTGAAGCAACAGAGCCTGAAGTCTGATGGATTTTCCATCTTGTCTGTGTAAAATGGCTTCCAGTAAGGAGCGCTGCCGATTCATTTAAGGTCCAGTGAAAGATGAAAATAAACAAGTATTAATCCTGAGAACTTTTCTGAGGAATTATGAAAACAGTCTGTTATAAAATACATCCAGATGTCAGCCAAGGCTGAGTCAATTGGGATAATAGCTCCAAGTAAAATCAGCGAAGGTCAGCGAGCCAGGCGGTGGAATGCCTGGTTCACGGCGGCAGGGGAGGAGCTGGTACACGGGGGCCAGCCCGGAGCTGTCCAAGACATAATTGTTTAAATGATCTACGAAAAACAATTAGGGATACATGGGGTCAACACGGGTTTTTTGTTTTGTTTTGTTTTGTTTTTAAGATTAGTTTTGTCACAGCTTAGGGATAGTTTTACAGACCAAAATAAAAAGAATGTCATTTGATAATATGAAAAAACTTAAGCAGAGCAAAACTTTTTAAAATGTCCTCTTGATTTGACCGTTATAAAACTTTTATATCAGTGAAAGAGAACGTTCAAAGACTTTTAATTGTCTTCTCGTTAATAACTCACTCACCCAGCTCTTCTAAGACACATGTATGAAGACCATCCGTTAGGGCGCTTACTGTTAAAATCTGTAATCTCATCTCTGTGTCCAAGTGTGACAAGTTGGTTGGGGAAATGACAGCAACTGCTGTAGCAGAACAGAACACGAATCTGAGCAGCACCGTGGCCTGCTGTGAGGTACTGGAAATGCACCTATCAACGGCCCAAGAGCAGGGGGCGAGCCTCAAAAAGCACCACTATTTCAACATCTTTACTAAGATTGTATCGACCCATGTTTCTCTGACTGTGCGGGGAAGACGCTAGGAAAAACAGCTGTGTGTGTGTGGAGGCTGCCTCTGGAGCGTGAACTGGTGTCTCAAGACAGCGGCGCTTTCCTTCCTGTGTTATACTGCACTGCACTAGAGGAAGCTTCTGCTCTGGGTGGGGATTGCTTTTGAAAAAAAAATTGTGGGAGCTGGAGAGATGGCCCAGTGGTTAGAGCACTGGCTACTCTTCCAAAGGACCCAAGTTCAATTCCCAGCAACCACATGGCAGCTCACAAGTGTCTGTAACTCTAGTCCCAGAAGATGTGACATACTCCTCTGGCCTCCTTGGGTACCAGGCACACCACATGGTATACAGACAGACAGACATGTAGGCAAAGCACTATGCACATAAAACAAATAACTTTTTAAAAAATGTTTTGTGTTTAGTTTTTAAAGCAGGAGAGATCTGGAGGATGCTGAGAGCTGGGCATTGGAGAGCTGATTCTTAAAAGGAAAGAGAAACCCACTGAAAACCCTGACACCCTACAAAATGTTAGAAGTCCCTCAAGAATAATAGTCTGCCTCTGTGTGCTTTCAAAAGAGAACACTATGCTGTTGCGTTTATTTAGTACCTAGTGAAGGTCTGAGAGCTAATTATCATCTCATTTTTTTGATGGTGACTTTACTTTGAACTACCAGAAGGAAGGAGGAGAGGAGAGGGAGGGTTGGGGGAAGCGAGAGAGAATTTGTGTGTGTTAATGATCTCAGACAGGCTGTGGAGGACCCCCATCACTGGCCCCTATCTAGAGGCCTTCCTTCCTTGCTGCTGGGAGCAGCTGGTACCAAAGGTCCTGAGCACTCCAGACAGAATATGTTGGTACAAATCCCTAGGGGCCCACCATGACTGAAATCACATCAAAGCCCAAGTCAGACCCTTTAATCCCAGCGCTCGGGAAGCAGAGACAGGCAGATCTGTGAGTTTGAAGCCAGCCTGGTCTACAGAGTGAGTTCCAGGACAGCCAGGGCTTCATAGTGAGACCCTGTCTAGAAAAAGATAGATAGATAGATAGATAGATAGATAGATAGATAGATAGATAGATAGGTGATAGATAAGTGCGTGCTAACACAGTAAGTACTCCACACCCCAGCTGCAGCACTCTCTTTACAGGACACTGGCACATCTGTGAGGCGGGCCAAACTCCCCTCACTGCACAGCTGGCGGCCAAACTCCCCTCACTGCACAGCTGGCAAAGATCCTTGGTAATGGGTTAGAATAAGGAGGTTTTTACGGAGAACATAGGAAATGCCACAGTTAAAGAGTTTAATGTCCAAAGGAAACCAATTCCCAGAAGCCTCAAAAGTGAGCCTGGGGGTACAGTAAATTAAAAGACTGAGAGGCATTGACTAATGTAAACCCTGGGGGAGTAGGAGGGTTCGGAGTCTGGGACATGCACCCAGAGCAGTGGGTTGAGATCAGGGAGAAGCAAAGGACCGTCGGTGTGGCTTATCTTCAAGTTCCAGCCGGGTCTCACTTAAAGGCCCAGCAATGAGACGGTCACCTGTCACCTGCCCTGGGTAGCACAGGAGCCTAACAGCAAAGGGTTGGGTATCCTGGGGTGTTCCTGAGGTGGAAAGCTGGGTTCCAAGTGCCTCAGAACTGAAAGAAGGCATGCCCCTCTTGGGCTCTGCCTTCCTGTGGCTTTGCTACACTCTCAGCCTATGGCTATGGATGTATGCAATGGGTTAGTTAGCAAAAGCTAACTAGATAATGTGCACACTTACTGTGAATGTTAACTTGACATTCCAACTTGACTAGGCCACGGGGTGCTGGAACACCTGATCAAACAGTACCCTGTGTGTGCGCGCGTGCGTGAAGGTGTATTTGAACAAGAATAAATCAGAATTGGTAGACTGGGTAGAGCATGTCCTCAATATGGAGGGGATGCATCTAATCAATCAAAGTCCAAAACAGGAAAAAGTTAAGCATGCAGAACCTGTAGCTGCAGACTTTTCAGCCTCGGTCATTACGTGAGACAGTAAGTCTTTTATGCACACTGACACACACACATACATATATACACACAAAAAGCACATACATGAATACACATATATACACCCATGCATGCACACACACACACTACTGCTTCTGTTTCTTGAGAGAACTCTAAGGCACTTGTCTTTATATTTATACAGTTATTTCCTTAGGGGAAATGCACCAGGAGAACTCTTTCCAAGCCTGGTCATGGGGCTTTCTGAGTTTCCAATGCACAGCACATTCCCACTTCGAGATGTTTGCCTTCCCAGGCAGCTCCAGCTCTCAGCTGCTTCGCTTCTTGTGGGCTGTGTCCGCGTGCTCAGTACCATAGCCATCTAGTTTACATTTCTCCTTTGGCACCTTTTGTGATCTGTGCTTAGATTTCCACACGTTTTATCTAGTTGGTGTCTGCCTGAGATTAGATAATTTGTCTTCCAAAGGCCCATGGGATGAAGCCTTAGTTCCCAGCACGGAGCTACTGTGGGGAATGTGACTTTAGAGGCCCATCCCAGTGGGGGAAGGTTAGACCTTTGGGAGCACATCCCTGAAGGAGATATTAGGTAGCACAGTCCAGTCTCGAAAACAAGCCAGGTGCCCAAGGACTGAAACTGTGTGCCAGAAAAAAGTCTTGTCTTCTTGTCAGTTAATTATCACAGGTGTTTCGTCACGGTGATGGAAAGCTGATGAAATCTCTTAAGTCACACTGTCTGGTAATCAGAGCTGAAGTAATAATGTACCACATGCGGCAGATTTGGTGGTTTGAACACTTGGTCTCCAGTTAGTAACCCTGTTTAAGAGCCGAAGGAAGTGGCCTTGCTGCAGGAAATGTGTCACTGTGGGCGGGCTTTGAGGTTTCAAAAGACGAGCCATTCCCAGCTTGTTCCCTCTGCTTCCTGTTTGTACTTCACGTGTGAGCCCTTAGCTCTCAGCTCCTTAGCTCTCAGCTCCCAGCTCCAGTTCCCATGCCTGCCTGCTGTCACACTTCCCTGCCATGATGACAAACTCTTCTACCTCTGGAGCTGCAAGCCCGAAATAAGCCCTTCCTTCTCTATGTGGCCTTGGTCACGGTGTTTTACAGCAGCAAGAGAAAAGTAACTAATACGGCAGGCTTTCTGAGAAACACCTGGAAGGAGGAAGGACAGCAGGGCAGGGCAGGCTCAGCTGTGACATCCCAGAGTCCTCAGATTGCATGGGCGCCCGATCCAGGACAGCCTTGGAGAGCTGACCCATGCATGCATACTGCCACTAGAAGGAGCTGCAGGCTTGGACCACAGCTCTCTTCAGCAGGGGCAACTCCTGGGAAGGTCCCTGGACAGCCAACACTCAGTGGAGGAAGGGATGGATGTAGTCCTGGAGAAGGAGTGTGGGTGTGGGCGGCAGCAATCGAGGCCCTGGGATTTTGCATATTTGTTTGAAAGAGCTCTTTATACAATCATATTCATCTTCTATCATGTGTTCCCAGCTCAGCTTTAGGACCAGAGACAGAGTGATGGTAGAGCACTCCCCTGGGACGCGTGAGGCTGGTGCCACACCTAGCAACACACACACACACACACACACACACACACACACACACACACACACACACACACACCAGGATTCAGCTCAGCTCTAATGTTTATTATCATGCCCTCCATCCTGAAGATGTTTTGGTAGTAGTGGTGTTGGCTTGTTTATTTATTTATGTAGTCGGTTCTATCCAATTTCCTTCGAGCTTTGAGATTCTGGCTCAACATTACAAGTGTTGCCCTGCACTTCCTTCTAATGTTCTGTGGCTTTCTATCTTGCATTTAATTAACTTGATAAAGATCTCAGTTTATTACTGCTGTAATTTTGTGGCCAGTGTTTTGCCAAATGCATAATGAGTTGTGCTAATATATTTTACTGGGTAATAGCCCTTTCCTAATGTGATTTAATGGCACTCTTATTGTTTAGGACATCATCTACGTGTATCCACATTTCTAGGCACGTGTTTCTGCCCCGCCTCCCCTGAGGTCATTTCAAGGCTATTCTGATCACTGAAACACAGCCTCGTGCTTTAATAGCTAGAGCAATTACCAGACAATTACCCAGGCATTTTTCTAGAACTCTCTTGGCTTTCTTTACAGGTCTAGATAAACCTTATAACCTTTTGGTTAGGTTCTGTAAAGAAGTCCTGGTGGGACACTAACTACAGTCCTGTCTGCCTGCGGCTGGGAAGAACGGAGTCCACACCACACTGTTTTCAGTGGAGACTTCCATAGTTTCACGTTTTAATCCCTGTTTTCACTATGCTTCTTCTCGGGTCTGTGCCATCTCCTTTCCAGGACTTGAAAACGGTATTCCTTCCCACAGCAGGATCAGGAACATCCTCAGAAGAAGATGAGCTGTGCTTACTCGACAGCCACGCCTCCGGGCAGTCACTACTGAAGCGTCTGCGTCAGCGCGTATTTTTCTGTGGCGGGAAGAACTGTTTTAGGGTCGTTGGGGGTCCGCAGCTGTGGCTGCTGCCTTTGGCCACGTCTGGTTTTGTTCTATGAGAGCCCTGAGGACAGCACGTGGCTCAGGCCCACAGCTCTGTCACTGTGGAGGCTGTCCTGGGTCTCTCATTGATTCTCCACTTGGTCTGCATCCTCTGTACGCCTTGGTAATTTCCCTTTCCTGAGGGAGGCCTTTGGCACTAAGGTTTAACAGCCACGCAGTAATTCCCACCGACCGTCTGCCTGTGCAGGTTCCTCCACCTGATACTCTCCTTGCTGTTTCTGCGCATTTCTATTGGGGAGAATGATGCTTTTCAATTTAAATCTTTTTCTCATCGCATATTGTTGTCCTTCACAGACTTACATTACTCTGACTTTTTCCTGAGATTCCAAATCTGAATTTTTGAGTGATTTCTCCTTTTTCTTGGAGTCAGTCCATTTCCTGAAGGAACACTGGCCCTTATTACAAATGAAAACCGATATGGTGGATTTGTTGTTCTTTTTCAACCTTGTCTGGTTTTTATAGTATTGGGGCTTTTTAAACTTTTGCCTAGACGTCTTTATAGAAGGAGGCCCACGGAACCTTGGGAGGGGCTGTCATAGAACGCTGGCTCCAAGGTAGAGTCTTCCCCACAAAGACGGAAGAGCGGAGAAGTCAGAATTGACAGCACTTGGCTTTCCAGGCAACCTTCTGGGAAGGTCTGGGAGGTAGGGGTGGGTAGGAATGGGATCTAGAGTGAGAGGATCCATGCAGAATGGCTTGTGTCCTGCATTTCAGCACCTTCTGAGCTGAACGGACTGCCCGCAGGGGCCACCCAGCCTGCCTGGTGTCACAGCTGGCCTTCTGCTCCCAGAGGCAACGGTGTTCCTGGGAAAGACACCCTGAACTCTACCTCTAATGCATTTGCTCCCCTAACCCTACCCCACAGAACTCACGTGTTTTCTTTGTGGCTTTTTTGCTGTGTTACAGAATTCGGGTTCTTCTGCCTCGTTTTTTGTGGACACAAAGCAGATGTTTTCTAAAGCATCCTGTTGTTTCCTGTAGAAAGTGGTTTTAGAGATCTGCTCTTCGTCCATGTCCACCAGCTAACTCTGTTTTCTGGAGCTTCGGAATGATCCCAAACAGCTTCATTTTAATCTTTGCCCCTCTTAGAAAACAGGAAAGCCGTGTCTCCAAGCTTGGCATCTGAGGACAAGCACGGGATGTAGACTTGGGTCTTGGGTCACTCTTCACTCTCCCAGGGGAGGTCAGCCCCCCTTCCAACCACTGTCCAGAGGATTAATGGAGTCCTTGGCCCCATTTGCTTCAAGCCATCTCCGGGGTAGAACTGGTCATGGATCTTAGTACGGTGATGGTGTCTCCTGGTGGTGCCAGACCCCATTAAGGATCTGTAGCAAATAAAATCTGCCTGCCACTTCATGAACCCCATTAAGGATCTGTAGCAAATCTGCCTACCACTTCATGAACCCTTCCCACTGCCTAACCCCCAACTCATGTCATGAAACTTCATGTGATGTGTTAGGAGGCTGTTCTTTGAGATAGTGACTAGGTCATGAAGCTGGAGCCCCCATGAAGGAGACCAGAAAATCCTTACAAGAGAGGTCCCAGAGAGCTGCCTCCCCTCCCACCATGTAAAAACACACTGAAAAGTGTCATCCGTGGACAGGGTGTCACCAGACAGCAAGTCTGCTGGTGCTTTGATCATGAACTTCTAGCCTCCGAAGCTCAGAAATAAATTCCTATTGTTTATAAGCTACTCAGTCTATGGGGTTTTGTCACAGCCACCAAACAGACAGACATCTTCCATTTCTCCTCCTGCTTTCTCTTTTTATAAATAAAAGTTAGAAGCACGCTATCCTTCTGGAAAGCTGTGTGAGGCACCATGCTGAGGACTCTGTATACATTATTCCTCTTCATCTTCATGGCAGCTCCACAGAGTGGAGCCAATTGCTGGTATTATTGTGAGGCTTCTGTTATATATAGATGGCAAAACTGAGCTCGGACACATGAGTGCCTTAGCAGAGACCACACAGATGGCAAACACGGAATTCCACTCTATTAACCGTTGTCAACCCTTTTTGAAGGGGCTCCACAATTTGGGACACAGCGTGCCCTTCACAGTGGCTTTTCTGCCTCAGAACAGATGGGCAAGCCAAGACTACAGCTGTAATATGTGACAGAAGAGCAGAAGGAGGGTCTACTTTGGCTTAGTTTGAAGGCACAGTCCATCACCGCAGGGAAAGCAGGGTAACAGGAGCTCGGGGTGACTGGTCACACTGTGTTAGATCAGAAAACAGAGACAATGCTTATGTACCACTCGCTTTTTCCTTTTATTCTGTCTGGAACCCCAGTCTGTGTAACTGTGCCTCCGACATTTAGGGTGAGTCTCCCATGTCAGCTCACCCATTCTAGAAACCCTCTTATAGCCATGCCCAGCAGTTTGTCTCTTATTTAATTCTAAATCCCGTCAAGTTGGTAAGCAATACTAACTACAAGTCCATTCTTTGTCAATTCGTTATGCAAATATATCACTTCTAAGCCATACCCTTCTACCCTTTATCCCCACAGGCTCACGGCCATCTCATAATGCAAAATGCAGCCAGTCCAACTTCAGAAGTCCCAGTTGTTTTTAACGGTCTCAACACTGTTTAAATAGGTAAGTGCAGTCTCTTCAGTCACTGAGGCAATCTCTTAACTATGAGCCGCTAGGGAAAAAAATCTAAAAACAAATTATTTGCTTCCAATATACAATTGCAAAGAACATTCCCATTACAAAAAGCATAAACGGGAGAAGAACAGGGAATGATGGGAACCAGGTAAACACAGCAAACGCTAAGCCCTGCAGCTTCCTGTTCAGCAGTTAAGACTCATTATGGAATCATCTGGGGTCCAAAGGTCTTGAGTGGCACTCCCTCACCAGGCCTGCCACCTGCACAGATAGCCTCTCTCTGGGCCAGCCCCACTATGTGTGTGTCTTCTACTCTCCTTGGTGAATATCCTATGGTTCAGGCTTCTCCAACATCCCAGGGTCTCCATGGCAACTTAAGGTTCACCTTCAAAGCATCATACAATGACCTCTGAGGGCTTCCTTGCAGGGATCCAACCCTGCCACGCATTGCGGGCCTTATCATCTCTCTGAAACCTGGTGCAGGCCTCCCGCTGCCCTTATTATTGTAGCACAGGAATGCCACTGCCAACTTCCGCTGCCAACCTGAAATACAGCCCGGCTCCTTGGACCAAAGCTGCAGTGGCTTTTGTGTGCTTGTATGGCTGACTCTAAGACAAAATATTTCCTGGATGGTTGTTTTCAAGCAGGGAACACCTTGAGTGACATTCTTAGTTCTGGCTCTCTCCTTTCAAATGGATTTACATTTTTATAAGTCAGAGCCTTCTGTGTGTGGAGGTTTATACCAAGGATGTGTTTCCTTTCCCTGACAAAGTAGTACATTTCTAATAGTGCGCCTCTTTCTGTCCCACTTGTTGCTCTCTCTGATTGTAGACCTAGGTAAGATCGGTGAGCAATGACCATGCCACAGCCTATATTCTATCCTGTTTTGATATTTCCTCCATCAAGCAAATTATTACTTTTTAATTTATCCACAATCAAATTCTCATGACATTCACAGAATGCAACCAAATATTTTTGCCAAACTCTAACTCAAATGACCCCTTTCCCAGCTCTGAATAGAACCCTTGTTCTTCTCTGAAAGTTCGTTACCTGGGCCTCCATTGCCCACATTTCTCTCATGGTTTGAGTCGTCCAAACTTCCATCAGAACAGCTTATAAATCTCTGCTTAAATGTTCAAAGGTTATTCTAGCCTGAAGTTCCAAACTCTTCCACATTCTCCCCACAAACCAGCTCTAGAGGCCTCATAACCTCATGGCCCACTTTATCATACCAATGACTCCACCGCTCAGTACCAGCTTTTCTTCCAGGTCTGACAAAATGCCAACTCACGGAAGAGTTTGTTTGGGCTCACAGCTTGAGGGTACACAGTCCACCACAGCAGAGAAGGCACAGTGTGAGGCAGCTGGTCACATTGTACCTCGGTCAGGAAGCAAGGGAAGAAGAATGCTAAGGTGTCGCATGCTTTTGCTGTTTTACCCAGTCCAGGAATCCACCTTTAGGAAGGTGCCAACCACTTTTAGAGTGAGTCATCCTCCCTCAGTGGGCCCAGTCTAGAAATTCCCCACAGAAGTTGTTCTCTTAAATAATTCTAGATCTCATCAAGTTTACAATCAATATTAACCCTCACAAATGGGATGCTGTTTTGTCCATGCCCTTATAGAGGAAAAAAGATAGAAAGTAGCAAGAAGAAGTTCTTATGAGGGCAAAAGAAATTCACAGTCGTTTTTCTTTTTTTTTTTTGTTTTTTTTTGTTTTTTTTTTTTTTTTTTTGTGTTTTTTTTTGTTTTGTTTTTGTTTTTTTTTGTTTTTTGTTTTTTGTTTTTCGAGACAGGGTTTCTCTGTGTAGCTTTGCGCCTTTCCTGGATCTCGCTCTGTAGACCAGGCTGGCCTCAAACTCACAGAGATCCGCCTGCCTCTGCCTCCCGAGTGCTGGGATTAAAGGCGTGCGCCACCGCCGCCCGGCCACAGTCGTTTTTCTATGATCTCCGATGACCTCCCCTCTCCCCCATTCCCTCTGTCTTCCTGGTGGCCAGTGTTACTGTTTTTTGTTTACTTTTTACTTTTTGCTTCTTATGCATTCTCTCTCCCTTAGATCACTCCCTTAGGAAGGCCTGTATCCACATCCTTAAGAGAAAAAGAATAAAACAGAATGTTAAAACATTAAGAATAAACCACGAGGGCTGGAGAGATGGTTCAGAGATTAAGAGCACTGGCTGTTCTTCCAGAGGTCCTGAGTTCAATTCCCATCATCCACATGGTGGCTCACAGCCATCTGTAATGAGATCTGGTGCCCTCTTCTGGCGTGCAGGCAGAATACTGTATACATAATAAATAAATAAATCTTGATTAAATGACTAATGAACTCTGAGCAGGACCACACTGATGTCTCCTCCTTCAGTGAGGAAGTCGGTACCCCTCCCGGACTGTCTTCTGCACAGGGCTGATGTGCTGGCTGCTGGCAGCAGGAGTTCCCCCAGCTTTCTCTTTTCAATTAAGTGAAGGAGCCAAGCTACATATCACTGAGATCTTTGGTTGCAAAATGTTGTAAATGTAAATTATTAAGAATCAGTTTTCACTGTTGCTATTGCTAAAAAATAATTCTGTTTTTTCAGCCAGCATCTTTTTCTCCCTGGGCTCCTATGAACAGGAATGTATGTACACAAATATGCATGGTGGTGCGTGTGTATGCGTGTATATGTGTGTGTATGTATGTATGTGTGTATTGTGTGTATGTGTGCATGTGTATCTGTGTGAATGTGTGTATGTGGTGGTTTGAAAGAAAATGGCCCCCAAAGGGAGTAGCACTATTAGAATGTGGCTTGTTGAAGTAGGCATGGCCTTGTTGAAGGAAGTGTGTCTCTTAGGGGCCAACTTTGAAGTCTCTTTTGCTCAAGCTTCCCTCAGTGTGACAGTCAGTCAACTTGCCTGCAAGATGTAGAACTCAGCTCCAGCACTATGTCTGCCTGCACACTGCCATGCTTCCCTTCATGATCATAATGGACTGAACCTCTGAAACTCTAAGTGAGCCTCCCCAGTCAAATGTTTTCTTCATAAGAGTGGGTGTGTGTTCATGTTCTGAAGCCCCTTTCCTCACTCAGAACCTTTTCCCTGGGGAGAAACTGTCCCCTGTGTGCAGCCACAACCTCCAATGACACCTTTAGAATTCCTGACGGACACAGCCAGACTTCTGCCCTGCGCCTCATCTGCCTTCCCTGTCAGTGTCTCAAATTCAATTGTCTCAGGTTGAGCGTCTTCCCTCTGCTCTCTCCATCACCTGTCTCAGGAAACAGCTGCCCGTGATGGAGACCAAGCGGTTTCCCTGAGCAAGTCTCCTTCTCACTCTGCCTCCTCCTTCCCACTCCCTGTCTCCCTCTCCCCTCCATCCCTCCTTCCCTCCCTCCTCCTCCTTTTCCTCTCTCTCTCTCTGTCTCTCTGTGTGTCTCTGTCTCTCTCTGTGTCTCTGTCTCTCTCTCTCTGTCTCTCTCTCTGTCTCTCTCTCTCTCTCTCCTATCCTGACCGTGTGATAATCCTGCTCCAGGTTCAACCCACTCTCCCTCTCTGCCACACCTAACACATGATGGAGCCATGGCGGGTTTCCTGCAAGGTCACTCTTCCTCCCTGGTCTCTGCGCTTTCGCTCTCAGCCTCTCCAGTCCTTCTAGTGCATATTCATATTAAACACGAATATTTATTATTCTAAAGAATGAATTGAAGGTGGATATTGAGCAACACACTTACAATTCCAGCACTTGGGGGCCTGAGGCAGGAAGATAGCTCCAAGTTCAAGGCTAGCAATGTCCACACAGTGAGTTCAAAATTAGTTTGAATATTAAAAAGTGAAATCTTATATCAAAAAATAATAACAGCAAGTGTGAATCAGACCATTTTTATAAACTTTTTGGTATAATCCTCTTCCATCTAAGATGAAGGTCCAAGTCCTGGCCCCTCACACACTTCATCACACCCTCTGCCATTTCCTTCCTTGCCCGCAGGACCCTGTCTGCTCACCTTACTGTGTGATGCTTTCTTCTGTCCATCACTCTAGTCCATCCTGTCCCTCTGCCAGACATGCTTCTCTTCTGCTTCCTTGTCTGCCCTGTGCCCTCCCAGATTCTTCAGCTAACGGCTGTTCCTTCCAGGGGCTTCTCCTGGCTACACACTGTCTCCTTGAGTCCCTTTCAACTGATCCTTCTATTTTTCCCCACATCATTTAAAACACTTTTTAAAAATCTTTATTATTAGAGTGTGTGTTTGTGTGTGTGTGTGTGTGTGTGCGTGCGTGCGCGCGCGCACACACACACATATGCATGCAAGCAGGTGTAGAGGTCAGAGGGCAACCTTGTTGAGTCCGTTCTCTACTTCCTCATTTATGTGGGTTCCAGGGATTGGACTTGGATTGCCATGCTTGCACAGCCAGTGGCTTTACCCACTGAGCCATCTTGCTGGCACAACACTTTTAATTAACATTTATTGCCAAGATTAGTCACATGGCTTTTAGTTACACAAGGACAACAATCATGCTGTTTTGTTCATGATTCTGTTCAGCCCTTTACCCCAAAATTAGGACAGACTTTGGTGCATAATAAGCGTCAAGAAATACCTGTATACTAAGTGAGCAAACCTGTGCACCTAGACCATGGAATATAGTAATAGTAATGACTTCTAAATTCAGTTTGTTACCCAAAGAGCAAAAGGGCATGTACACAGAGCTGTTTGTTTGTAAAAGAAAGAAATGAAATACCCTCTGTGTTCATCAGCAGAGGACACACTGAGTAAAGTGATCCAACCACTGAGAGAGGATCCTGCGGGTTAACAGAGGCTAAAAAGGATCTTTATGTAGTTATACCTTAATGTGCTTATTAGTGAGTACAGTATGATACCTTTTGAATACCTTTTAAGAAAAGAGGCAATGTGTGTGCCTGCCTTCCTTTGTTTCAAATACGAATACAACATTTCATTTTCAAACAGATGAGAGAAGGAGAACAGAGCGGGAGCCAGGTGCTCTCTCTACACTTCCTGGGCAGTTTAGCTCCAGAATCTCATCACGAAGTTACAAAACAAAATGAAACCAAACTTGGAGGAAAATTCTTACAAATGAAAACAAAAGAAACCTATTGTGATGGTGTTTAACCATTTTAAATAAATCTAAGCCATCGGACTGGGACTACACACACATACACACACACACACACACACACACACACACATACACTCGCACTCGCACACGCACTCGCACATGCACACGCACACACACTCACACACACTGGTGTAGTTGAAAGTAAGGACAGAGAATACAAAGATATTCTCAGTAGCTTTCGGCTGTCTTGTTTCTTAATAAGTGATGTTGTTGATATTGTTTTGAAATTATGCACTTGCACTCTCACATAAAATGCTTAAAAATCAGTCTTTGGTCCTACTGTAAGACTAAAGTAATATAAAATCAAAAAAGCTAAAATCTTGGATTTTGCTTAGAAATGTAAATATGAACTCACAGCACACTTTTTAAATAAAAAGGACTGCATATTTTCTAGTATAATAACGATACAGATTTCTTTGATTTTCAAGAAAAATGCCCAGAAGGAGAGAAAAATCATGTTATGCTTACCCCCAGCTCCCACACTTCAGTCCCTATGTAATTTTTCTAGGGCTCTGTTGTGGAGAAGGGGAGTCTGATTCAGCTCTCATCGGAAATCCTGTGTGTTTATTCTAGATTATCTCATCATAATGGAAAACAAGAAAGCTAACCCAGTTATCTGGGAAACCTCTAAAATATTGGGGGACCAAGCTGGAAGGATTCCCAGCAGCCGAGAACAAACGAGCAAAAAGAAGACTGATGAGTTGAGTTATATGAAATAAGTTAAAAATCCACGGGTGAAATGGCAGCAATAAACCCCTGCATTGATCACACTGGGTCACTATTCCAAAAACCAGTAAGTGGAAAGAAGAGACATATGCGAACTTCCTACACACACTCTCTGTGGGGGCAACTGACCAATGACAGCCCGGAAGTCCCTGTCTATAGATAAAGTCCAGCTAACGGACGCAGAAATAATTGCGTTGTTAAGGTGTCACGATCGGCACCCTCATAAAACCATGGATATGCCATGATCATGGAGAGCCGGCAAACCCATTAGATGGGAATCTGAAAAGAAAATTCCCACTTATGAACCTATATATCCAAAAAGGAGAGATGCCAGGCTCGCAGTGCCCCAGTGGCAGGCAGTGGGAGGAACCCAGAAACACACAATAAACATTCCTGCTAAACAAAAAAAAAAAAAAACCCAAGCTGATGGGGCCAGTTATCCATTCACACACGACAGAGAGCAGCACCTCTGAACAGTCAGCCAAACCCAGCACGTGGAAATTTCTATGGGACACTTTATTCGGTTTTTCCAAGTGAATAACAAAGCAAAATGGGGAGAGGGGGCTTGAGTGTGTAACAAATATATGCACACCCTTTCACTGACCGTTATTAATCAGCTCTGAAGAGAACTAGGGAAACCTGACCACTGACTAGCTATTGAGTGATACGAAGGAATGACTTCACATCTCCAGCATCATAATGACAAAATGGCTGTTTTTAAGTAGCCCATTTCTCTTGGAGATTCATAGTTAAGCGTATATGGACAAAACAGTCTAATGCCTGGTCTTCTTTTACATTGTTCATTGGGGGGGGCATCACAGGAGGGATGAAGGGGATGTTTTGTGGGTAAAACAAGAGAAAACTGTAGCTAACTGCTTCAACTCAGTCTTCCCAACCGAAATATCTCTTCTCAACAGATATTAATAAAATAAAAAATTAGCTCTTAATCCTATTCAAGAATATGAATCACACATGTGTTTTTAATAATAATTTATATTTAAGACTATAAAATATACACTAAAGTTGATGTTTAACCCAACTGCAATAGATTGGCAAAGCCAGAAGCCCCCTCCTCCACACTTGTGTCTCTTGCTGGGAAAATAACTCAGTGGTAATCACAATCATGGTGCCTCCCTTGGCCTGGGCCAGGTGCTGCAATTTGTACGGACTACTCTTTTGAGGACACAAATTTATTCACCTGATAGTCCAGCTCCTGATTGTGGCCTCCATGTCCAGGCAAATCTAGGTTCCCAGCAATGTTTTCTGTCCCATTGCCTGCTATCTTACAGACTGTACCTATCTGCTCACACTGGAGAGCTGATGTAGACACCTTCCTGATAAGCCCCTCCTTCTCTCCTTGAGAAAAGTCATCCATGGCCTATTCTGGTACATTCCTGCCTTGATGAGCAAGTGGTGATGGTCTCTTTACCTTCTTGGCACAAGGGATAATGTGGCTTTCATTAACATCTAACAAATGTGTCAATGCCCAGTGCCCACTGAGCTCAGCCTGTCTGAGATCAATGCAACTGGAGATGATGGGCTGCTGAGATTAGAGACAACCGTGTCAAAGACACATCATCTTTCCAGCACCATGGGCCCTGTGAGTGTGAAAGGCAATGGACAGACATCAGTGGTCAGACACTCTGGGCCACAGCTTCTGCATTCAAGGTGACCTTTCATATGAGAGACAGAAGATGGTGGAACCGGGTGGGCCTGAACATGGCAATCAGAGAGATGTTGGCTGGAACCCAAACCAGCTTCTTACTAAATAATTTAACATGGGCAATAATTTTCACTCTCTGGGCCCCACATTCTTCCCATATACACTGGCTTACTGTAAAACCAGCCCCCACCACCAAGCCCACATGGGGAGCCCGAGAGAGACTCCTTGTGAATTTCAAGAGGGTTACTTGGCAGGAGACGTGAACCTTTCGGAACATTGTGTCCATGTAAATAGTCCATCCATCTTCTCATCCTGTTCCAGAGGTCTTTGCATATATTTTGGGGTTTCTGGCTTGGATCTCCAGCCCTGGGAACCTTTGGCCTCAGCTCTTTCCAAGTTCAAGACTCTTACATTCATCCAGCACCCTGGTCACTTCCCTCAGTAAGACATCGTGGGAGGGACAACTCCAGAGGGGACAACTGCAGCTGCCACACTGGTACAGGAGGGAGGAGGACAG
>CABHPR010100113.1:11675-39666 GCA_902168415.1 Peromyscus melanophrys
AAAAAAAAAAAAAAAAAAAAAAAAATGATCTGAAAATGAAAGAATTCAGAACACCTAGTTTGACTCAAAGCTGCCCTCACTTGATAAGGCTAAAGGCACATGGTGTCCAGGGAAGATTTGGTCAAAGCAGAAGCCAAGGAAATACTTCAAGAAAAGAGCTGATTCCTTATACCCAAGCAATACTTGCACACACTAAGATAAAAACGATTTTCTTAGATTTTGCAGAGAAATCTTTACCATCCAGTATCAGCATGGAGTCAGATATTTTTATAAGCAATCATTTGCAAACAAAAGTACCTTTAAAATAAATGTAAAATTTTGGGGATGGAGATGGCTCAGCAGTTAAGAGCACTCACTGGCTGGCTTCCAGAGGAGTCGGGTTTGATTCCCAGCACCACATGGCAACTACCTACCATCTCTTAACTTCAGTCTCAGGAGATCCAGTGCCCTCTTCTGGCCTCAGTGGGCACCATGCAAACACACGGTACACCAGTATGCATGTAGACAAAACACATTTTTTTATAAAGTATTTTAATACAGGTTTTACATTTTTTAATATTTATTTATTTATTATGTATACAGCATGTATGCCTGCAGGCCAGAAGAGGGCACCAGATCTCATTACAGATGGTTTGAGCCACCATGTGATTGCTGGGAATTGAACTCAGGACCTCTGGAAGAGCAGTCAGTGCTCTTAACCTCTGAGCCATCTCTCCAGCCCCAAAACACACATTTTAAAAAAATCTTTTAAAAATACTTTCAAACTCTGAAGTTCTGATACGTTGTAATTACATATCTTTTGTCATGTATGTTGCTTAGCATTCTGTGAACGTGTTAATTGGCCCATTTTCAATGAGAAATTTTCTGCAAATATTTGTCTCCACTCTCTTTCCTCTTCTATTAGCCTGTTGGATGGAAAGAGGGATATCTACTGCCCACTTACTGATTCTCCATTTGTACTTTACTCCAGCTTAATTTTTGCAGTGAACTGTAGAGAGGAGCACCCCTTAAAATGATGTTTAGGCTTGCTTCTTCTTCGGGTGGAGATGTGGTTTTTAGGCTGCCCACTCTTTTGTTTGCAGTTGTTTTTAATGTCCCATAGCTCTTACTGTTTCAAGTCTGTCTTTAGTGATAGCTTTAATAACTATTATTAGTGACCTTTCAAGATTTCCTTCAGCTCGAGTTACGGAAATAACACTCCCGCTTTCATCAGTTGTTTTGGCAATATGTGAAGAGCTTTTCTGGGTAATTCTTGCCCTAGAGGGCTTTGTTCATCGGATAGAATTGCTCCTGTGCTGAGGATGAAGCCAACACAAAGAGAAGTGAGGCAAAGTAACTACAAGGTAGTAGGCCTGGCGTCCAGTGGGCCTTATCTGAAGCGTGATCTTCTTGAGGTGTAAGAGAAGAAATTCGCCGGGCGGTGGTGGCGCACGCCTTTAATCCCAGCACTCGGGAGGCAGAGCCAGGCGGATCTCTCTGAGTTCGAGGCCAGCCTGGGCTACCAAGTGAGTTCCAGGAAAGGCGCAAAACTACACAGAGAAACCCTGTCTCGAAAAAACAAAAACAAAAACAAAAAAAAAAAAAAAAAAAAAGAGAAGAAATTCTCTCTTGTCTATGCAACTTTCAGCTAAATTTTCTGGTGTTTGCACACCCACACATGCTGACCTACTAGAGGATTTGGTTAAAGTGACGTAGTAAACGCAAATATTTGGAGTTGGCAGAATGAAGGTGGAGAGCTGGAAGTAATTCCCACTATCCGAGGCATGAGCGATCTTTGCATTTGGCCATATTGCTACCTTATATATTAAGCTACTAGCCCTGTTCCTATAGAAGGGCAGCATTAAGGGAAGTGAACGAGGAAATCCAAATGATAGAATATATTGGCTATTTCCTGAGGTCCACAAGAAAACTGTATCCATTTGAAGGTGGCCTGGCTAGAAGCAGAAGTCCTTTCTGACTGTTACCTACACTCCAAGTGGACGTTTTCAGTTTTGGAAAAGCTGGATTATCCAGCTGGGGAGAACAGCATCACTAATTTGGTAAAGTGCTTGAGTAGTATGCAAAACAAAACAAATTTAAAAAAACCCAGAAAAATAAGACAAAAACCTGGTCTGAATCCACTCCCTGTACTCAGGAAGAGGAGACAGAAAAATAAAAAGTTCAAGGTTGTCCTCAACCACATCATAAGTTCAAGGCCAGCTGGGCTACAAGAGATTGTGACACACACACACACACACACACACACACACACACACACACACACACACAAATAATCTAAAAACAAACAAAATTGAGAATAAAACAAGAACAGCTAAATTATCCTCAAAGTGGGAGACATAGGTGATATGACTGTGGGGATAAAGTTAGCATCAGTCTTTTCAAAATTAAAGGATTGTGAATAACTTGTTCTCACCCAAAGCTGTTATTTCTCATAGCCTCAAGGCCAGATCTTACTAATGAAAGATAAAAGGAACTAGTAGGTACCAGAAATAAAACATGAAGGAAGGACTGTATTGTACTATTATTCTGTTATGATCTACTACACAGAAAAGCCCAACAGCAAGTCACATCTGTCCTTCAAACAACCGGTTCACTTGGAGTTTTTTTCAAAATTGGATTTTGTGATCTTTATTTCCAACGCACATGAGAGACATTGGCTTGCAAAGATTTGCAAAGGTCATGCCAGACTTATGTCAGGTTTACAGGAATACAAGGAAGGACATTTCTTCTTTCTCTAATCTCTAAGAATAACGATTATAATTCATAAGGAACATTCTCAGCCTGCACTGGAAAGATTTGTTTCAGATTCTGACATTTTAACAGATTTTTTGAAATGGACAGTTTTTACCTGTGTCTGTTTAATCCAACTTATCAAGGTATTGAGAAAACACAGTCTGGCTCTGTTAATACGAACCTTACAAAGCAAACCTAGCTTAGGATAGAAGTTAGCAGTGGCCGCTTGTTCCAGGGGAATGACTGGAAGGTGCAGGCCTTCTGCTGGTAAATATGTTGAAGTTCTAAATTACATAAAACTAAAACCAACTTGTGATTGGTGCTCGTCTTGGGTCAAAATTAAATGCAAGCTGCATGTGAGAGCAAATCTATCAAAAAGGTTCTAAGACTGGATGGAGTATTAATACAGTTTCTTCCTGGCAAGTACAAAACTAGCTAACTAGCTCTCCTAATGGAAAGTAAGGGAAAAAATATGGAAAGTTGAAGGTAAAAAGTATTGTTTACACCACAAAGAATACAGGGGCTACATTCACTTTAGCGTTCTCCATTAATCTTTTTCAGAATAAGATAGAACTTGGAAAGTATTTCAAAAATTTATACTCTAAAGAAAGCATCAACAATGATGCTTTTATTATCAATAGGGAAGAAACAAGATTCCTTTACCACTTTCATATCTTTCCTTTCTCAATGGCAACAAAAACACCACTTCACATCAGAAACTATAATGTACTTATCTCCAGAATAAAATAAAGGTACTATATCCATTTTCCTAATGAAAATTTTAAGAAGAAGTTTCAGTTAACTGCCTAAGGGTATATACAAATGAACAAATGGTAAAGCCAATATTTAATTATGGTATCAATCTATACTAATTATAACACTAGTTTTGGGTTTTCAAACCTCTTCCTTAAGCACTGTGTAAGACTACCTTGTCCCTGCAGATCAAGAGCATTCTGTACGATAGGTAAATGGGCTGACGCTACTTTGTATGCACAGTATTTCCCCACTGATGAGTATTTAACACACACATGATGGGTATTACCAACTGTCAATTTGATGAAATCAAGAGTCACTTGAGGAAAGGACCTCTGGGTCCCTATAGGGCATTATTTTGATTAGGTTCACAGAGGTGGGGAAAACTGCCCCCTGGGGTGCCACCATTTCCTGTGCAGTAATCCTCAATGGTGTAAGAGAGAGAAAGTGATCTAGACACAAGCATCCATCACTCTCTTCTTCCCCTGGATGTGACCAGCTTTTTTGAGGCCCCCCTGCCTTGACTTCCCAGTCATGATGGACTTGCACCTTAAACTGTAAGCCCAAATCAAGATTACTTTATCACAGCAACAGGAATTGTAACTAAGACACATTTGTATTTCACACTTTGTAAATTATCTTATACATGTATCAACACAGGAATGCTCAGTCAAAATGCATTTTTTTCTTCCTTAGTATCTTATTTTGCCCTGCTAAAGTAGGCAATTATTTCAGTGTTTTCCCATTGTGAACAGTAAATTATACTGAGTTAAAACCTGGTAGAGTGCCGGGCGGTGGTGGCACACGCCTTTAATCCCAGCACTCAGGAGGCAGAGCCAGGCGGATCTCTGTGAGTTCAAGGCCAGCCTGGGCTACCAAGTGAGTTCCAGGAAAGGCGCAAAACTACACAGAGAAACCCTGTCTCGAAAAACCAAAAAAAAAAACAACAAAAAAACCTGGTAGAGCAACTCCATTTAAAATAAATTTGTCTGCATGTATGTGGGCACACATGCCACAGTCCATGTGTGGAGGTCAAAAGGCAACACATAGAACACATGGTACTCTATGTGGTTCCAGGGATGGAACTCAAGTTATCAGGGTCCTTATGCACTGAGCCACCTACTAGTCAAATGATCAGCCATTCATGGTTCTACGTTCTTAAGCATGTTTCTTAACACTTGTTAAAGTCTCCTGTAAGGCTAATAGTTCCGACTCTCTGACCTCTATATGTCTTATAGTCATGTCTAGCATTAAACACCTTTCTTCCTTGTGTAACAGACTTGTTACAAAACGTTGGTCATGAGAATAGCAATGACCATTCTTGATCTAAAAAGTATGTTACCTAGTATTACACCCCAAATATAGCTGTAGAATTGTTCTGGAAATGGCCAAAGCTATATAAGAACAGAAATATCTTTTTAAAATTGATTCTAAAAATCATTAATTTTACTACAAAATAGGGAACAGTTGGTTAAAGTAAGATGAAAGTGAATACATTTTGTTTTTTTATGTTGGATCATCTCAGGCAATTTTTTAAAATCCCTGATGTCATTCGCTCAAGAGATAGATGTAGGTCTGGAACTTATCCCAGTGATAGCACTTCATTAGCATTCACCAGGCCAAGTTCAGTTCCCAGCACCAACCAAAAAACACATTTCAAAAAGGAAAATATGTGGTTAGAAAAATCTGTTTAAATTTTACATTAGAAATCAGCAAGAGGTACCAAAATACAACTTTTAAAAAATCTCAGAAAAGATTAAAACAAAGTGGGTAGAGAGACAGTTCAGCAGTTCTGAACTCTTATAGAAGATCTAAGTTTTGTTCCCAACAGCCTATGGTCCCAGCTCCAGGAGCCTATGCCCTCTTTCAGACACTTTCATTCACATGTACATACTCACACACACATACACAGAATGAAAAAATAAAATATATTTTAAAACAACAATCATAATTGTCAAACAAAAAGGTGGAGTGGCAACACATGATGGCACACACAAACAATCCCAGCACATGAGAAGCTGAGACAGGAAGCTCACCGAGTCTAAGACCATGCCTGCCCATATAGACGTAGTCTCAAAACAACCTGGCAAACAGCCGAATCTAAACAGAAGACCAGTAATTGTAGCACACTAAAAGAGAATCTAGTAGAATTCATGTTAAATGTAAATACCATGAACATTTATGTGCTGAATAATATAGTATATATGAATATATAAGACAAGTGAAAAAGAATACAGGGCATCTCACTAATGTTTTAGAAAATAACAGATGAAAATACAGTAATTTTATACAATAAGATCAAGTTAAAGAAGTAATCAGATTCGTAACTTTAAAATGCCCCCTTTCAAAAGTTGAAGAAAATTACTACTCAACAAAGCAGGAAAAAAAGTGAAATTAAGGATACCAAAATCAAATAGTGGAATAAATTAGAAAATAATCTATATATGAATAATGAGAGAATGGAAGTAGATTTGGAAAATTAATGAAGAAAATAAGAGGAAAAGAAACCAAGAAAAACAAAATGCTGGGTAAAATGACAAGGAGTCCCAGCTCACCTGAGACTAAGTGAGGGTCCCTGGAGCTCACAGGTTCAAGACCAGCCAGCCTGGGTAACACAACTTAAAAACTCCTCGTGAAAAGAGCAAGACTAGACCTCCTATCCACCCAAAAGAGGAAATTAACAGTATGTTTTAAAAACAGATATGTGTATATGCATGCTAACTGTTCAAACATATTGCATAATATATAAATGTTCAGAAAATAAAATTCCCAGGACTTGTATTCCAAACAGAACCCTGACCAGATGGAGAATACAAATGGAAAGAGGAAAACCAAAAGATTACCTTCAAATTAGAAATAAAACATTTTACTTATGTGTCACTACATGTTAATACCTGCCTGAGTAAACACAGATACAGAATATTAAATACTTAGTCAGTAGTACACAGCTATATTAAAATTTTAAATGGATGGCTTAATATTGGATCCTATTAACTAGTGTCCATTACCAGGACAGGGTGGTGTCTTAATGGAGAAAAGTCCTTATAAACATTATTGTTAAAAAACTGAACCTGATCCTAATAAATATGCTTTAGGAATAAAAAGAACTCATATTATGAAGTAGCCCATCCCTAATTTAGTTTATGCATAAAGATCAAAACTGTAAAAGTTAAAGACATTCATAAAATCAGAAAGGATAAATCAGTCAACTCAAAGTTTATTAAAAATAATAGCTAAACAACATGGCCAGATTTTAGTTTTAAATGATTAAACTTTCCTATAAACAGTTACAAGCAGCCAGGTGGTGGCGCACGCCTTTAATTCCAGCACCAGGGAGGCAGAAGCAGGCGGATCTCTGAGTTTGAGGCCAGCCTGGTCTACAAAGTGAGTTCTAGGACAGGCTCCAAAGTTACACAGAGAAACCTTGTCTCAAAAAACAAAAAACAAAAAAAAGATACAAGCTTAAAAATATTACAATACTGGGGCTGGAGAGCCGGTTCAGTGGTTACAAACAAGTACTGCTCTTTCAGAGGACCCAACTCTATTCCCAACACTCACAACAGGCAGCTCATAACTGCCTGCAACTCCAGTTCAGGGATCCAGTGGCTAGCCTCTGTGGGCACTTGCACTAGTGCACAAGCCTAGCTAGAACTTAAAAACTAATCTTTAAAAATTACTACAATACTTAAGAGGACTTTCTTTGTAGAAGCAACAAAATACTATAATCTGCAAAAAAAAAAAAAAAAAAAAAAAAACCTAGTACATCCAACAACAAAGAAAAATGTGGATCTTACAAGGGAAACTTAACAAAATACTATGTTCTAAGTGGCAAACTCCCCTAAGCAAAGTTTGACTGAATGTATTTTCAACTAAAATGGGTAATGGGTAAAGTGATAATAAGAGACACGAACAGAAAAGGAGAGAAATGTAAAGTTCTGCTTGTTTTTTTTGTTTGTTTTCAATGCAGAGTCTTCATGTAGCCCAGGCTGGCCTCAGGAACTCACTGTGTTGCTGGATGACCCTGAACTTCTGATCCTCCCGCCTTCACCTCACAAATGCTAAGATTGCAGTTGTGCAGCAGCACATGCATTTTATGCCAGTGCGAGGGTCAGCCTGGGGCTTTGGGCAGTCTAGGTACACACTCTTAGCAAATGAGCGACGTCCCTAGCTAGTCGAGTTCTGAAGCTCTGTCCTGTCACAGATTATCCATACAGGCCGTGCATTTTGCTAAGAAGTGTAAATATAATAAAAACCACAACATCATACAGCTCCATGGTAAAGCACTTTCCTAATGTGCAGGTTCTGAATTCAAGCCTCACTAAAACACAAACACACATATAAACAGGTCACAAAGATCAGGATGGAATACCACAGAGACCTCAGGATTATAACCAAATCAATCAGACAGAAAACACAAAAACTAGGAGTAGAAGAAACAGGTCAGCAGAAGCTGTTGGTGTAACTACGTACAAGCTTCAGAAAAGGCATAAAACTGAACCCTTGCTTCACAAAAAAGAAAACTTTACAGACAAGCCAGAGTATCAAATAAAGCTCATTAGTAATTAGACACAATTTTAAAAGATTATCACCTGACAAACAACCCTCCCTGTGCTCCACTCCTAAAGACAACCACATGAAAGCGGAAAGCAAGTGTCTGAGGTGCTAAGTTTTGTCCAGCAACCACCACCCCTCACTACCTCGCAAAAAACATGGCACACTAAATCACAAGGGGTCTTTTCCAGAGTTTGTTTTAAATATACACAAAAAGAAAACAAGGCTTTTAAAAATAGACTATCAAATACAACCTTTTTCCCTTTTAGAAACAAATGGCTTATACATTAGAGCTAACTCTGAAACATAAAACTCTTGCAAAAGAATATAACTGTACAACAAACTAATGGGGAGGAGTGAGGATGATTCACTTTAATAAAATCAGAACTAGAAAAATTCTGATGAGGCAAGAACTACAGTCTGTCCTTTCACTGTGATCAAACTTGTTTCTTCCATCTTCAGTTGATCACATGACAGCTTATTAGTAACATAACAATTTAAGAAAATCTGGAGAAGCCCTTTGGTAAATGGCAAGCTTATAAAATGATTTGAATTAATAGAAGCATTATAAGATTTACATGCAAATTATTTGTAAGCCTGATACTAATCCTGCTGTGCCAATAGGAAATACATTTTTAATGACTTGGTCTCAGAATTAGTGCATGTAGCCTGTAGAAGATGCATAGGAACCCTTTAGTAACTGCAAACATGAAATGCATCTGCTACCGACTTCTAGTCTTCTAACTTACTTTTCTATAGTTTATTCTATAGTCAAAGAAAATGGGCTTTTCTCATTTTTGTTTTCTTGAGACAGGTATCACTGTAACTCTGGCTGGCCTCCAACTCAATAAGTAGACCAGGCTAGATTCAAGCTTCTTGCCTCTACCTCCTAAGGTCAGGATATAGACATGTGCTACTGTCTGGCATTACCAAGTTTTTAGGGGTTTTTGTGTGTGCTGGGGATTAAACCTGGGCATTGTGCCTGCTAGGCAAGCATTCAGTGAGCTATAGCCCTAGCCCTTAAAAAGTTACTAAATTAGTAATAATTTAGCCAAATTATGAGGCTAGTCTAATACTGTCAGATTAGATTATTAGTTGCCCTAGTAAAAAGTTGGTATTGCTTAGGCATGGTATCAGATACCTGTAATACTAATAGTTGGTGGGTAGAGGCAGGAGGATCAAGAGCTCAAAGCTAGCCTTAATTAAGTACATAGTAAGATCAAGGCCAGCCAGAGCTTCATGAGACTGCCAAGAAACAGTAACATAAAAAAGTATTTACTGCAGAATTAGATGTGGTGTAGGTGTAGAGGAACCACACTGGCAATATCAGCTATCAAAATTAAACCAGGGTACTCTCTTTCTAAGACTTTTCTTCAGCTGTATTGTGGAGATTGATCATTTCATTTTGAGCTATTAGGTCTAGCTCAGACTTCAAATAGGAAAGCCCGCATCCCGAACGTTTATGTATTCAAAACCTGCATTTAAGTTCCACTTCAAACACCCTGGAGTCAGGTCATAGCAAATTCACCAAAACCTTCACACACAAGTGCCAGCCATTTCAGTTCAGAAGCATATAACCCACACCGTATGTATTTTCCTCAAATCTCAGCATTTATGAACTAGCCAGATTTAAGTTGAAATTTGTTACCTTCACTGACCTTGTGGCTTTGCTTCCTTACAGAGCCTTATTTCTCCATTCAAATTTCAATGTAAAACTTGACTCAAATTTCCATTTTATATTCACTCAAGCATAATTTATTCAAGCACCTAGCTCCTCCAGACATTAACAAACTCTTGTCCGCCTCATTGATGCATGATTAAATCTTGATGATTATGAATATATCCCAAGAACTAGACAAGCAATTAGCAGGTGATCGTCACTGAATATATATTTGCTAGCAGAAGTGGAAGCAGTTCAGCTATTACATTATTTCACATTCCACAAACCAGCTTAGTCAATTAACTCTCTAAAATTACATTTTCAGTTTTCAAACAGATAAAGATTGAAAACTTGGACATACTGACATTTCCATGCAGGAAAAATTCATGTCGAGACATATAAACTTCACAGAAAAATTGTTATTTCATAGGTTATTGTTTTTATGTTCATTTTCTTACCTGCAGTCTGACTTGTTTCTACCCCCAACTTAGTTTTTATTAATTTAGATTTTACTCAAGAATACAGATTATAACCTAAATAGTCAGTGATTTTCCAGCTCCGTTCTTAATCCAAATTCACTGAACTGAAATAGTAATTGTCTGCAGCGCTGCATTTACACTTTACTGATGTATTTCATCACGTTGTAAGATACATTTTTTCATGTACCACCACCCTAAGTCACATTAGCCTGCAATAACTGGCCTCTCAGCACTGCATTATGGTTGAACTGGTATCCCCTTTGCTTCTCTATACATAAGGTATTGTCACACTGTCTAAACAGAAGTTATTAGAAGGGATAGTTCCAACTTTCTATTTCAAAGCCAACAATTTCCCTGACTTCCCAGCCACTCTCCCAACATGGATATATATCTGAAATGTTTAATTAGAAAAACTATCCAAACACAGGTCAATTTTATATAAAATATTTAATTTTTAAAACACAGGCTATTCATGTCACATAAATAGTTCCAATTTTAGGTTAGCTGCTTATGGCCAGCAGAAATACCACGTGTGACGAGTAAGAATAATTTAGATACTTTCCCTTATAGTAAAGTCAAAGGCTCTAAGACTCACCATATTAAAATTTCAGAGACTTGAATACTCTATTTTGCTAAATTTCAAAACATTTCTTCACTTCCTCTAATGTTTTATTAATTTGTTAGTACTCAATATTCAAATAAAGGCAAAATATTTTTTCTCCCATTAATTTTGTTACATCAACAAAAATAATACCACCAAAAATAAAATGGTCAACTGAAAACTCATTTTATAGGCATAAAGTAAAAGTTATCTTCTTTAAAGTATTCTTACTGGTTCCTGAATCATGTTTTTAAATGCAGGGTCACAAAGCAGAGAAAGGGCACAAAGTTAAACTGGCTTTTCGTAACCATTTTTCCTATTTAGGATTCCAATTAAAAATGCAGTAGAACAGTGAGAACTGTCAGTTGGCACACTCAGTTTCTCAGAGTTTCTAAGTCTGTTAGTGATGAGGGAGATGCTAGTTATTTACCTTTGGTTCCTTTCCAGAAATAGAATTTTGTGTTTGTGTGTGAATGTAAAACAGTGAGACTTGACAACATTAGTTATTCTTTCTCGGTTGATTTTAATAGAAGAAAAAATATGAAACGACCTAGTAGCACTGCTCTAATCTGGCAGAAGTTACAGTAAATTTCACAAAATGGAAAGGAAGAGGGAAGGTTTTTTCCTCTCAGTTTTCTTTTTGCTATACTAAATTAAATCTAGGACATGTTTCTACTTAAGTTGACTTTTAAAAACAATTACATAACTTAAACTACGGTATTTGCCACCCTCCTTCTGTGAAGTTTAATACATTTATTATGTGAATCATTATTACATACTCACTTCAAAAATCCTATCCTCCACGTAGAAACTAGGTCAGTATGGCAGCCAGAAAGAAAAGAGTACTCTAAAATTCTCATTCAGCTATTATTTTCAACCACTGAAGTGATTAAAAAAAAAAAAAAAATTTAGTACTTCCCAGAAGTAACAAAAGGTACTGAGTTCTCCCTTTCTTTTCTCTTACACCCCTACCAAGAGAAGGTAACAGTGAAAGTTAACACAGCCAAAAGACAGGCAGAAAAAGACGTGTGACAGGCAGAGGGAATGGACCTAACAGAACTGGCCAGGCGACTCCTAAAAACTGAGCTTCCTGCCTCTTCAACACAATGCAGACTCCCTTTAAAGACAAGTGGGTGTACAGGCTAACTTCATCCTCAGTCCTTAAGCTTACCAGTTAAGGCACTTACTCAACCCCTCCCACCCTACCCATAGTTTTCATATAAAAACCACTATTCATTTGAATGAATTTTGCTGGGTTATGGTAACCTGAAAAACAAAACAAAAATAATGTTGACCATTTTTTTTTTTATATAAAACTGTTGCATCAAGAGAAAGGTTGTGTTTTATTTTCTGAAATGAGCACAAAGTACACCTTTCACAATAACACTGAAAGCAGGTGCAAAGACTGACAGTGACCTTTGACTAAAGGTAGCTTCATAAAAAGAAAATACCAAATAAATCAGTGCCCTTTCTGATTGTTGTAAAACTGGAAGGGTGAGGGAAGGGGTTGGTTGTTACATAAAAGTTGGTCCAAACTTACAAAAAAAAAGCACAAGTGTGCATAGTTCAGAAGATCTGCAACAGGGCCATAAAAACATTACGTCCCTAATGTTAGCATCCACTTAAAACTGCAAGAATACAAAAGAAAACTGTTAACTAAAATCTGTGACGATGTACAATCAATAGAGCTAGTTTTAAGAACAGCATGAATTTAAGCAAAGGTTTTTTTTGTTTGTTTTGTTTTTTCACTATTGTATGCAAGACCCTTTTCCACATAAAAATAAAGCTGTTGTTGAATTAATATTATTCAAGTCTCTTGGATTGCTGCCTGAAATTGCAGCTAGAAAAGTCTTTCCAGATAAAAATGATGTGCCTGAGGAAAAACAGATACTCAGTATGGTAACCCTCTGCCTCGACCTCTGCCAGCTGATGTGCTAATGTGTCCTCTGTATCCTTGTGAGTATCCAGGTCCTTGGGCAGGAGAAGTCCAGGTCTGCCCATGCATAAGGCTAGGGCCACCTGGATTTTCCTGTAAGTTACCACCATAGTTATAGTTGTGCATCTTTGCTGGCAAGGGATGAGTACTCTCTGGCCCTGTGGAAGGGTCGTTGCTGTTTGTGAGGACTGCGATAGGACCATGGCTATATTCAAATCTATGGTCCTTGTCTCCACTAAACAACATGGGACCAGCATTGAGGTAAATGTCTCCATATCCAGCTACTGAACTGGGAAATGACTCGGAAAAGGCAGAAGCTTGAGGTGGACCACCAGTGTGAGATGAAGCAGTACTGTAGTTCTCCAAGGACTGAATATCTGAGTTTCCAATGAAACTACGTGGTTCCAATGGTGCGGCAGCAGAGCTACTTCCTAGACCATCACTGCTAACATAAGGAGCGGCAGAGAAAGAAGATCCAAAGTTGTCCTTATAGTCTGAAGTGGGCACATACGTGTCTCCTGTGGGATAATCAATACCACCTTCTCTTTTGGGATCATCCTGGGGCTGGTGTTGAGCAAGCAGCTGTAAGAGGGCTGCCTTCACTCCAGCATGAGGGTCAGTTAGTGAAGAACTAGTGGTGGGTACATGCTGGTTTTCTGTCCGATAATCCAGGTCCTCCTCAGTAACTGGTGGTGGTTCAGGAGGTTCAGGAGGTCGTTGATCAGGAGGCAGAATCCGAGGCCGGTCTGGTTCTGGTGTCAGCTCCAATATTCTCCTGTCCTGGTGCTGGATGAGGTCATCTTGCCCTAAGTGAAACAAAACCAAGGAGAGTCAAAGGCTACTATGGAAAATGAAATACTCAAAATAAGTGGTCCCAAGAATGATCAGACATCCCATCTCTGACAAATGTCAAATGCAAAAGGAGACCTCACAAGTGCACGCTGCCCACCACCACTTAAACACGAGGTCACCAAAAAAATACACTATTCTGTTTTTCAAAGGTGCTCCACGTGTTCATACTTAATGCTTGAGGAGTAAGTTACTACGCATACAAATATTTATCCTTTGGGTCAAACATCCTTTTGTATTCAGAACAAAGGGTTATTGGAAAGTTACCTTAGAAAAAAATCTATAGTATTCATAATGAATAATATGGACAACCTGCTAAACAATATGCTCCAAAAAGTAAACAAAGTAGGTCACTTGCTATCTGCCTTTACAAATGTCACTGAACGCCACAGATATCAACAACTATTAGCAAACCACTCACCAGATCCCGGAGTGCTGGGTTCTGGAGGTGGCCTGAGTTGTAAAGGAGCTTCATGTCCCGATCCATTTTCCCTCTCTTCTAGCATGACATCTTTCTGTTTTGATTGTTGAGCCTTTATTAACTGAGTCAAGAGAACTGCAAATGCACTCTGCACAGCAGCTTGGGCGGCATCAGTTTCCACTTTAGGCTGGATGGTCTGTGAAGGCTGAATTCCTCCCAATGATTTTGAAGACTCCTGTTGTGGTGTTGATGGATCTGTCTGTTTTTCACCTGTTGCCAAAATTCCAGCAGGAAGGTTTATTTTATTTAGCTGCTGTTGAGTCTCAGAGTTTACCTTAATGTTCAACACTTGGACAAAATCAGCCATATTAACACTTGATTTAGATTGTAGTAGGTTTAGAAGAATTGCCAATTCACTGTGGTTTAACGGCTGTCCAGGGCCTGTTATTACTAAAGACAAAATGTATTAATTAGAACTGCCATAATTCATAGATTTCCCAACCCCCACAATGTCTTCATTACACAGCACTAAAATGACATCTGAGGCAGGGCGTTCAGAAACAATGTGAGAAGGGTACTTCAGTCTATTCGTCGTGACATTCAAAATCTCACTATAACATCAACTAAAACTACAGTCTATCTGGGTAATCCCCCTTAGAAGTATATGTTTCAAAAGAGAAATTAAGACTACCACCAGACCACATGCACAGACTGAACCAAGAACTATCACCTTGTGGGTTAGAAATGACAACTGTTAACAATGTCAGGTACTTTCTCTGAATTCTTTATTATGCTATACCACTTCTCTAAAGTGAAGTTAACTTTGTAGATATTGAAACTAGAGTATTTTACAGACCGTGAGAAAAATCTCTGTATTTTTTAAAAATTATTTATTTTTATTTTATGAACATTCGTGTTTGCCTGCATGTATGTCAATGTGGGTGTCAGATCCCCTGGAACCAGAGATACAGACAGTTATGAGCTGCCATGTGCGTGCTGGGAATTGAACCCGGGTTCTTTGGAAGAACAGCCATTACTCTTAACCTCTGAGCCATCTCTCCAGCCCCTAAATCTTTGTATTTTTATTCAAACTACTTTTTTTAAAGTTAGGCCATTTTGGGTTAGAATGGCCTACACAAACATGCATGTTGCATATTAATTCATTACCAGCAAGACACATTTAGTCAGTTTTCTTTGTCCAATATTGAGTCTAGAACTGGCAGATTCCTGGGTTCTTGAGGGAAACCTAGATTTCATTTTATAAAAGCTGTCAACTAGCCAAGCATGGTGGCATACATCTTTAATCCCAGCCTGTGGGAGGCAGAAATGGGTGGAACTTTGTGAGTCTAAGGCCAACCTGGTTACAAAGAAAGTTCCACGATATCCAGGGCTACACAAGAAACCCTACCAATAAGTAAGTAGATAAAGTGAATGAATGGATGAATGAAATAACTGGGTATAAAGCATCCTTTCAAACAGCAGGTTCCAGTCTTTTAAAATACAGCTTCTCAGCAAGGATGACGTAAAAACATCGATCAATGGGATAAAGAACTTCTATTGCAGTTTTGGCTGTCTGCCTATGTTTTCTATGCCTTAAGCATCCATAGAAATTAAATACTGAACCTCACAGACTATTAATGAATGGTAGACCGAGTCCTAAACTAGGAAAACAAGGAAAAAGCAATCTGACCAATCATCACAAATACATGTCTTGAGACTGCTTAACTCTGTAGTGTGAGTAGCAATGAAACCTTTGTACTAGCACAAACAATAAAGTAATGCCAAGCTTACCAAAGAAGCCACAGTGTTCACCTTTTTGCCATAATATGTTTTAGCAGTAGAAAAAACACATTCAACACAGGCCATGAAGCAATGTGAACAAAACAAGCCACAAAAGCATTACTGACCAGGTGCTACACTTGAGTTGCTTTGAGATTTTAATTGTGCAGGTGGCAGCACACCCTGGGGTGTGTTAGTTCTGCTGTCATCTAAGCCCAGAGACAGGTCCTTTCTGGGGGCTTTGATTGTGGAAAGATCATCAGTCATGCCCATCTGTTTCTGTCTTCTTCGCTTTTTACTCCATAATTCATGACAATCTTGCCACAAAGGAAGGCTGAAAAAGATAGATGAATACTAAATCACAAATGCCATAACAAGAAATGCTAATGTTACAATGGACCACTAAAGCCATACCCTCCCGCAAACCATTCTGGAAGACTTCATACATACATACATACATTTAGCAAAATTCCATCATACTTTGTGGTTTTAACTTTAATAATGGACTAATTATTTTTCTTTTTATTTATTTGTCCTAATTTTTTACTGTTTAAAAATTTTATTCATGCATATAATGTACATCCCACATTCCCTCCCCTCAAGTTCCTTCCTTATCTCCCCTAAACCTCTATTCCCTCTCTCTTCCTCTCTCTCATAACTCACTAAGTCCACTTAGTGCCACCAATATGTGCATGGATAAAGAGCTAACTGCTGGAGCAGGGGTAAACTCTAAAGGGGCCACAGCCCTGAAGAAAAAGGTGACTCTTCCTTTCACAATAGTCATTAATTGCCAGGATCTCCTCCGCTGAGAGTGGCCTTCACGACCCACTCCCTCCCTCCACACTGGGATTCTGTCTGGCTTGATCCCATGTGGGCCTAATGCATACAATCACAGCTGATATGCATTCATACACACAAGTGCCCTGTTGTAGAGATGAACTACTTTTGTCTTCTGAATAATCAAATAATTGTCCATCAAAATTATGAAGAATACATATTAATAAAATCTGACTATTATCCTTCATACAACTTTAGTTCTTACAGCACACTGTACACTGACCAGGATTTGAAAAAGGATGCAGAAACACACTATCTGTAGAAGCCAGACATGAATAAAAGGAGAGGAAAGACTAGACCATCAGATTCGTACAGAACTTTGTAGTAAAACCTCTTCTCTTTTTAGTCACATAGTTCCTACCATTACCAACTGCGTTGGAAATAAACTGATTCTGCAGATGAGTCTCAAGAATGGGTAATCCAGACACAGAGAGGCTCATTACTCATCAACAGAGGTCCATGTGATTAGGAACTGCCAAAATCACCCCTAATTCTAGAATAAGTTTTCATCTTCATGTAATTCTATAACACTGAACACTAGAAAACTTGTTCTTAAAGAAAAACAAATACTTGATGTACAAATTCTTTTTATCCCAGTTATAAAGCCCAAGGAAACTTACTATTACTTTTCTCTAGCTTAAAGGTGAGAAAACTAAGGCTTGGAAAGGTTAATAAACTTGCCCAGAATATCTAGATTCTTTTAAGCAATGCCATCTAGTGGTATACACCTGCTGTTCTCAACTTGATGTGTATCTCCAGAGGTACACGAGGTTTTTCCAGGAGTGTACCTGAGGCTACTAAAGGGACTTCATTTCCACATGTACTCTTTTCAGACTTAGCTAGAAGAATGCCCTGAATGCTCAAGCAAATTCTTCCACAATTACTTTCTCATATTATAAAATAAAGGCATATGCAACAGAATGGTTGAATCTTAGCAATATAATATTAATAAAAATGTCATTTCCACAGGATTACAAAACAGCATGACACCTTTGTATAAAATGAAAAACAACTACATTTTTAAATGTAATTTTTTATGAATACATACAGATGGCAACAGAAAGTATATACAAGAATAAGGAAACAGGAATGATGGTTACCTCAGGAAGAAGAGGGCAAGGGAACACGTGGGTAGGAGGAGGGGTTATGATATGATTAAAGTGGGTTATTTTCAAGGTTCTAGCTTTTGCTTGGTAGGCTCATGGCTGCTTATTAACATTTAAAATAACTAATTAAAGTAACTAAAATAAATAAAAGAGAGCCATGCATGGACCAATGATGAGTGACACAAGGATCATGATTGAACCAAGTCTGCACCTGAGGTCTGAAAACAAAACGAAGGCATACCTCTCAGCCATCTTACTATGGTGCATTGCCTCAGCGTGCAAAAACCTCCTGGATAACAAACAAAGGGACAATTGGAAAGGTTGACACTGGGAAGCTTTAAGGCATCAAAAACCCTCTAAAAGACTTTCCTTTCTGGGAATGTGTTTGTGTTTTATGATGTGTGCTTTAGCCTCTGTTGGGATACTGATTTCAAATACACTATGGTACTATATATTAGGGTAAATAAAATCATTACATCTTCTCCATTCTGACAGCCAAGAAATATAATACTCTTGTGGAAAAGCAAAGAAATCCAGGAAAAGGATTTGTTTGTTCCCTCCCACAACTTAGAGATAAGAGATTCATTATGAATTACCTTAACACTCACCTCTATGAAATATAAACATAACCTTACAATAAACTATAATGGCACAGATTAATGACACAGATTCTCTAAACAAATCAGGCATGTTCTCCAGATAACCAAAAGTATGTGCTTCCTTGAAGGTTCAAATGCTGGCTCAGCCACTTATTTGCTATCTTGTCAGGCAAGTTTCTAGAGCTCTGTATCTCAGTTTTTGTTTGAAAATGAGATTAACAGTATTCCCTATTTCCTGAGGACAGAAGTAATATGTTAATGATTATCAAAAGGCATCCTTGGACAGAGCTTCTCACACAGTATGCACTACATTTGTGATATCACTGATCATCATTCAGTTGTATTAAAATAGTTTATCAAGACATACCATGAAATTATTTAATTATAGATCGTCATTATTGTGCAAGCGTTTAATGCTTTTTGTATTGTTAATAAGGTATAGGCTAGCAGTCATTTAATTCACTTTTTCATTACATAGTTATATATATCTTTTTTGTTTTTTTGTTTGTTTGTTTGTTTTTCGAGACAGGGTTTCCTCTGTGTAACAGCTGTGGCTGTGAGGAACATGCTTTGTAGACCAGGCTGGCCTCGAACTCACAGAGATCCACCTGCCTCTGCCTCCTGAGTGCTGGAATTAAAGGTGTACGCCACCACAGCCCAACATCAGAAAAGTTGACAGAGCATCCACTACAATTAGTGGAATTATTTCTGATTCAATAGTTTTCCTCATTTGAAAAATAAAATATTTTTCAACAATTTGATTATTGTTTTAAAAGGTTATCAAAAATGTTAGCTATATACTTAGTTTTCAAAGGAATACACCCCTACTTCATAGTTTTTCTTATATGTTAAAAAATAGAGGGTGCTACATATTGTTTACATAACTTTTTATTTAAATACAGACTCAATGCAATTTAAACTTTGGCCTGATTGCTTCAGTGATGTATCTAAGTGCACAAATCATAATAGTTTCACAGAATACCTATCAAGTGTACTGCTATCTCTACTTTTTAATAAAAAAGGACAGTAAAGTATATTCTGAAAAAATTAAGTTTCAGTTAATGGGCTTTGTTTGACAAAAATTAAGAGTTTGTAACAAAAACAAAACAAAACATCCACTAGTATATGAAGTCATAGAACAAAAACTGGAAGAGCCAGTAAAAAAAAGAATTAATGACGAATGTCTAAACAAGCTTTCAGGTCATATGATTTCCTTACTCTCAGATCTGCAGGGAGAAAATTTTCAAATGATCTTACTTTTTCTTTTTGTTTGTTTGTTTGTCTTTTTAAGTGTGTGTGTGTGTGTGTGTATGTATCTGTGTGTTTGCCTGCAAATAAGTCTGTGCAACATATATGTACTTGCAGTCCACAAGAAGTCAGAAGAGGGCAATGTTTCCCCTGGAACTGGAGTTTTATATAGTAGTGAGCCAACCACCATTTGGGTGTGGGAACCAAACCCAGATTCTCTGCAATGAATGATCTTAACCACTGGGCAATTGTTCCAACCCCTGATCTCCTTTTTTTTCCCCATAAAAATTTTTGTTTGTTTATTTGGGGTTTTTTTGATTTGTTTTGTTTTTTGGTTGTTTTTTTGAGACAGGGTTTTCTCTGTGTGACCACTCTGGCTGCCCTAGAACTTGCTCTGTAGACCAGGCTGGCCTTGAACTCACAGAGATCCACATGCTTTTGCCTCCTGAGTACTGGAATCAAAGGTGTGCGCTACCATTACCAGCAATTAAAAAAAGCTTTGAATGCTTATTGTAGAAGGAGTTTAAAGACAGTGATATAGCTGTGCACAACACCTTTCAGTGACTGCTTTGCAAGAGCACTCATGAAAATGAAAAGCAAAATATAATTAATGTGAAACTGTGTCTCAGTCTACAGTAAACAGCACTGACTCAGAGGTATGTAAATTGCTACATGAACTATTTATAGGAAAGATCTCAGCTTGATCACTTCTAGTAGACTGCATTTCTAACAAAATTCACTGATGAATTTAAAACACTGATATATTTACTACAAATGCAGCACCAAATATCATATATTAATATTCATGTATGGTACATTATCATAAGAAATGTTTTTAAATTAAAGTCCACTTATAAATAGCCTGTTTTAAAGAAGTACAATGCCATAATTAATTACTCATACAATTTGGAAGGTCACAATATATAGACCACAATGGATACATTTACAAGATTAATGTAACTGCAATACTTAAAAATGTTAATTAAAAATTCACTATTATATCTATTGCGACTTGTAAACTTGGTTTTAGAAGTTTATCAACTCCAAATGAGCTTGATACTGTTTCACTAGAATCCTTTCATGTGTATTAACTTATTAGAATTGCACTACCAATCATGGGACAAAAATCACTATACTCCTTTTTTTTTTTTTTTTTTTTTTTTTTTTTTTTTTTTTTTTTTTTTTTTGGTTTTTCGAGACAGGGTTTCTCTGTGTAGCTTTGCGCCTTTCCTGGAGCTCACTTGGTAGCCCAGGCTGGCCTTGAACTCACAGAGATCCGCCTGGCTCTGCCTCCCGAGTGCTTGGATTAAAGGCGTGTGCCACCAACGCCCGGCTCACTATACTCCTTTTGAAGTACTCTATCAGGAAACACATATTACCTTGTAGGTATCATTCCGCACTGAAAATATTAATCTAATCTTGATCACAGAAAAGCAATCAAATCCAGATTGTGGGATGTTTTACCAAACAGCTACCTTAGGCTCTTGTTAGGACCGAAGATGTAGTTTACTGGTAGCACTTGCCTGGCATGTGAAGCCCTGGCATGTGAATTTATATCCACCAAAAAAAAAGAAGTCAGTGACATCAAAACCCTCTGAGTGACAAAAAAGTGAAGAGATATGCTAAGGAAACACAGTATGTGAGTTCTGAACAAATCGTTCAACCCTGACTCCATAGAAAGTTTGTACGAAAAAGAAAAAGTTATAGGGCTATTGGAGAAACTTTAATATGCATTATTAATTTTTTTATGCTTTATAATAGTAGTATGTAAAGTTCTGGTTTTTACAGATTCATGTAACAACTCAATATCCAACTACTTCAGAAAAAAATTATAAAATAACAAAGCAAATATGTCCACACATCAATAATTAGTGAATCTGTATGAAGGATATATAAATGCTCATTTTCCTATTCTACTTTTCTGTAGAGGTGAAAACTCAATATCAAAAGTTGAAAGAAAAAAAGCTTTGATAGGCTACTAAAATCAAGCCACTTGCACACTACCGATATATTCTAAATACGCAAAAGAACAATAAATACTAAACACTTAGTTCAACAGTGTCTGATCTAGGTGTGGTGGTGCATACCTATAATCCTAGCACTCAAGAGGCAGAGACAGGAGGATCTTGAGTTGAATGTCAGCCTGTACTATACAACCAAACTCTGAGTCAAAGAAAAAAAAAAAAAGTAAAAAATAAAAACAGATAATCTAGTGAATGACTCAGTTTTTCTGCATGTCAGATGATAGTTACTTTTTAACTTTCAAACTATACCATGGGTCATTTATATATAGTTCAATAAAACCATAATGAAGTTTATCATGACAAGATCTGTGGAAATAAACTCCATATAACTGGTTAAGTGGAAGAGCCAGGATTTGAACTCTAAAGCCCATGCTTATTCATTTAAAATGTGAATTTTATTACACAAAAATATTTTATTGGAGACAGGCTTGCTTTTAATGCTGCTGATCACATTGACAATTACCAAGGAAATACCTAAAAAACTTTAGACCCTATCATAGAGAGGCAAATGGAATGCCTTCTTCCCAACCAATCCTAGAGAAATTACAGAAGCTGTAAGGAGACTCAGACTGTAAGAAACTAGCTATTCCAATTTCTCAAATTATGCATTTTCTCTCCATGATCTGACTCACTGCAAACATGCTTCAGATACTAACATTCTTTTAGGTAATGATAAGGATTTTCTATTGTATAGGATATGTCACAGAGTATTTTCAGAACTTTTTTCTTATTAAACTGACTTCAGTTTGAGAGCTGGCACCACCCTTTACCATATTTGTATTCTTGGGCAAGTTTTTTAACCTCTTTGAGCCTGCTTCCTCCTCTGTTAAGCAGTGGTAATAATAATAATACCTACCTTAGAGGGTTGTTAAAAAAAAAAAAAAAAAAAAAAAAAAAAAAAAGAGCTTAGCATAGCACTCAAAGCTTTGGCTAAAGTAGGACAACTGGAAGCTAGGGTCCTGATGTATGTACTCCACCACAGTGGGGGTTCTTATTCTTAGAGGTGAAACATAACACTATCCTATACCAGCTAAAGAAATGTTAAGGGCTATTTTTGCTGTTCTATGGTAAACTCAACAGTATAACAAGCACCTGCATTCTTGATGTGCAAATTATGTACTTTTCTGATGTTTTACTTAGGCATGGAATATCTTCTGATCATGACAACTAATTAACAAAGTTTTTTTCAAAGCTGTCCAGATTCTGCAAAAATAAAATATAAAATAAAAGAAAGTCACTTACTCTGGTGGAGGCATTTTGGAGGGTTCCACATCCCGTAGGAACTCACACTGAAGAGCCTGCTCAGCAGTGCACCGCTTACTGGGATCCAAGGCAAGCATATAATCAAATAAGTCGAGCGCAGCTGCAGGGATACTAGCACCAGAGGACACAAAAGTCAAGCACAGCCGTCACACAAGCTCTGTGCTTCTGTGAGCACTTATTTTAAAGAAAAGTATTTGGTATCAAATTTGAAAATTAATTTATAATTATATTTTAAATACCAACTGCTTTATTCTAATTACCTGTATCTTTAAAATTCTCTTTACTTTGTTATTAACTAACAAATTCTTGTTATAATTTGTAGAATACTATAACAAATAAGTAACTGCAAGTGATGAATATTTAAAAGCTAATTCAATAATCATTTGGAAGTATTAATGAAATATTGATTAAATAGTGTTCACAGTAGTTTGTGCAAGTAACTCAATTTTCTTTTCAAGAACTATTGTTATTTTTATACAATTCTGGACTGTTTAGCAAATAGCATCTTTTATTACTCTATGAGCAATCCACTGTCATAAATTAAAAACTGAATAGCTAAGTAAAATAAAAACTTAAGCTCATGGCTGTTTCAAAAAAAATTTACAACACAATTATTAACTATTTTTTTATGTAAACAAATAAAGCCTAATGGGCCAGTTACTGACTCTATGAGGTGAAAGGCCCTTTATATACAGCAAAGAGAAATGCACAAGACAAAGCCCTAGAAGAGCTGCAGCTGGGCGCTGGGGGCACACACCTTTAATCCCAGTACTTGGGAGGCAGAGCCAGTGGGACCTCTGTGAGTTCGAGGCCAGCCTGGTCTACAGAGCGAGATCCAGGACAGGCACCAAAACTACACAGAGAAACCCTGTCTCGAAAAACAAAACAAAACAAAACAAAAAGCTGCAATATGTCTGTCTCAGGTCATAATGACATTTCAAATTCATAAGAAATGACTTTCCGAGCTGTGTATGCTAAGGTACACCCATATTCTCAGCACCTGTGAGGCAGGCCAGATCAAGAGTTCAAGGTCATCCTCAGCTACATAGAGAATTCAAGGCCAGCTTGTGAAACTCTGCCTCAAATATCAGAAGGCAAACCCAAACAAAACAAAAATCCTTCAACATCAAAGTGACTTCAAAATAAACAATCAATACAATGGATATTTAAGCATCCCTTTCTTACAAAACAAATTCTTCTCTTAACTTTCGCCGATATTGCTTCTTTGGTTTCATGGTGTTGAAATATGGCAGTTTGATTACATCAGGCCACACTGCAGGACAAGGACTCCCACATATACGGCTAAACAATACAAAAAAAGGGGGGATTATATCATTACAAACTATACACAAAAACAAATAAAACTGTTAAATCAACTAGTTGTTAAGGATAGAAAAGTCTTGATACAGTGTATTAGAAGTTTAAATACTTTAGTCTTCACAATTTAATTTGAAAATCCCCGAATTTTCCACAAATACATTTAATCTGCTAAGGGCATTCCTATTAAATAAAATGTTAAAACATAGGTGATGTTTAGAATATACTGCCTATGTGTTACAAATTAAGGAAATGAATTTAGTATATGTCTCACTATGGTTTTGGGGTGTTGGCATGGTCTCCTCTAATAAACGTAAGGTAAGACAGCTTGTTATTAACAGCAGAACAAGACTTCCCACCCAACTCCAACAACTATCTAGATGCAAACAAGAGCACCCTGAAGGTAGGAATCTTGAGATAAACAGTTCTGCAGTTTCAGCAGTGCCACTGGTCATGAGTATTGATATACTTTGATTGCTCTACTCATTGACTGCCTTGAAATTCCTCAATAGTTTGGTGTAAACATATAGGTGATCACATTGGGGAAATAGGTTTTAGTATATAAAATCACAAGAATATATGTATATCATTAGAAAACTATCAATAAGGCTTAACCCGTTAAGAAAAAAATGTGGGTCCATCACTGCCACCATTAATGCCTTATTTCCTGTGCATTCTAGTCTCTTCTGCTGAAAACAGTTTTCAAAACCTCCTTAAACTGCTCTTAGGAAATGTTGGACTCCCAGAGAATGGGCTCTGACAGGATCCCAAAAGGGCACAGCCTCTCTTGTGTGAAGCTCATCCCCTCTCAGAATGCATCTTTTCCCACAGACTGTTCCTTCTTTTCTGCACCTGTATTTCTTCCTCGATTCTAAGCATCTGTACCCTCTTCACAGTCAGTCTACCGCACAAGGTCTTCTCTTCCCAAAGGCTATGCAGAATGGAGGTCCTTCCACACGTTATTTGTTTCTTTAGTACTTGTCTCATCCTTTGGGTTCTGATTTACACACCTAGCTGTTTCTCTTGGTTCCAGGCACTCTAATGCACATTACTAACATGGAGTATACTGGAATAGAGAGATGAAGGGCACTTTCAACTGCTGATATTAAAGAAAATTTAAGTGAGAAAAGATGAGTATTTTTGGTTACAGTTCCAAGGATAAACCACAGCTAGGTGGGAGTATGAGAAATATGTTACAGGCAGAGAAAAAACACCTACCTATTAACACTCACACAAACATAAGCTAAAGAGTTTCAATCGTTTTCTGATATGCACTCTTGGAAACTAAGTACTAAAGTCAACAGCAGCACACAAGACACTAGAATCTTGATGTTTTAAACTTAAAAGCTTTGCATTTCCATACTAGGAATAATCTATTTCCCCTCGGTTTTATGTATTTTTCGCAAAAACTTCTGTTTCCTATTGACAGTTTTAATTTTTTTTTCTTTTCTGAATGTTTTTAGCCCATTGTATCTTCTAAGGAGTTAACCTGGAAATATATAGGAAAGGGTCAAAATTGAAGCTTTACAGATTTACAACACACACACACACACACACACACACACACACACACACACACACACACACACAGAGTGTTACATTATTTAGCAATTCTCAGTGCTAAAATACTGATGATGATGGCACATTATAAGGCAATTTTGATCTCTAGTTTTAATAGGAATCCTCTGAATTTAATCTCTTGGGAAGCTGATGAAGTCTGATTTAGGAAACACAGAACAAACATTGAAATACATTCACAAACATAAACAAAAATTCCCACATATCTACTATAAAGGTGGCACTCCTTGAGCCAGCTGTGGTGGTAACACACTTTTTAATCCCAGCACTTGAGAGACAGAGGCAGGTAGATCTGTTCTATGAGTCCGGACAGCCTGGTCTACTTAAGAGTAAGTCCCCACTCTGTGTGTGTATGTGTGTTCCCCAAATATGTGTGTGTGTGTGTGTGTGTGTGTGTGTGTGTGTGTGTGTGTGTGTTTTCATTTACTTCTCTTTAGGTTTTAATTTTTGTGGCTTTTAAAATTTTAGTTTGTCAGTGTGAATTTTAGAAGCTCTATAGTTCTCACCACCTGTATTTCTTTTCCTAGAGTTATAATGCCACAAATTACATTAAAAGATTTTCTAATGTGCATTCATCCTTACATTCAAAGGAAGATTATTACTCAAGCTTAATAAAGGGACTATTACATTGTAACAGTTTATAATGGTTTATTTTCCACTTGTTATTTTTAATGTTTTGCAAAAGTATGTATATGGCATTTATGTATAACAGCAGTTCTCAAAAGTGAGGTCCAGGGGCTGGAAAGACGGCCTGCTAGGTAAGATTAAAGGCATGCACCACTATGCCCAGAATTGGGAGATTTATTTCCAAGCAATGTAGTCTTAAAAATGTGTACCCACACAAACAACCTAAACCGGACACTTTAAAAATGCAAACCTTTAGTGGCTGTGGTGGCGCATGCCTTTAATCCCAGCACTTGGGCAGCAGAGGCAGGGGGATCTCCGAGTTCAAGGCCAGCCTGGCTACAAAGCAGAGTTCCAGGACAGCCAGGGCTACAAAGTGAGAGATCCAGTCTCAAACTAACCAAACAACTACAACAAAGGGTGAACCTTTGTCTGTGTCCACATAGAAATAAATTTGTCCTCCACTCACCCAATTTTGCTGCCACCAGTATTTTCCACTCTTTATCACTTCTGTCTCTAGTGCAGACCTAACCATCTGCCTAAAATACTTACATAGATAATGTGAAAATACCTGTATATTATCTTTTATTTATTTTAAATTTATTACTATTGCAGATTAAAACCAGAGTGTACTACACGTTGGGCAAGGTGTTTTACCACTGAGCTACATCCCCAGCTTAACTTTCTTGAACAAAGCAAATTATCAATAAATCAGTCATTGCAATGTAAGTCTTTAAAGCAGATTTTGATTAGTATTTCCACTTGATTGGTTTTTCATATTTGATCTAGACACCAACACTTCAGCACACACTTAGCCTCTGACTGAAGAAATAGTCACGTATCATGGCAGATAAGGTGAGACAAGGACTCATTCCCTATGTCCCTAGGTGTGTTATCAGTCCTGTTTCTAACTGTGAAGAGCCCAAATGACAGCATCCCACAACTCACTCACATCAGTCACAGGACAGGTATCTGAACTCAAAAGCCCACACCCTTTTCAGTATACTTTTGCCGTATGAGACGCTCACACTTCTAAGAGAGTTTAGTTTGTTGAATTTTCTTTTTAAAATAATGTTATAGAATCAAATCTTGAGCAACTTTTATAAATACTTAACATCAGAATCAAACATAATGAAATACATAAACTAGAAAGTAAAACTTTCTTCCTTAGCATTCTCACTAGTCCATACTCAGGTAATAATTACCGGCGCCTCTGATGTGTTATATCTAAAGGGGATCAAACTGTGAAACTGCTCTTATGCTGCTTTTCTACATTCTGCCCACGCCCATGACCACTTCCCTTTTCAACTCTTAAGTATGCACTGAGTAGATGGACTGAGCTGTTCTGCTCCTGATCATTCACTCACTCAGTCTTGGGGTCTTTAATTACTTTGCTGAACTTCATTTACATGTCAACCCAAATGTTACCTTGTTTGTTTGTTTTTTGTTTTTTTTTTTGAGACAGTTTCTCTGTGTAGCTTTGAAGCCTGTCCTGGAACTCACTCTGTAGCCCAGGCTGGCCTTGAACTCACAGAGATTCGCCTGCCTCTGCCTCCCGATGGCTGAGATTAAAAGTGTGTGCCACCACTGCTGCGAGTTGTGTGTGTGTGTTTGTGTGTGTGTGTGTGTGTGT